>JAJHJA010000975.1:0-56144 GCA_021202915.1 Heliconius himera
TGTTTGCGTTTTTTTTTCTTTATTTTTTTGTAGTAACAAATTGTATGCTGCTTAGAGTGTAAACCTGCTAAATCCGTTCTTTACTCCTAGATTTTTATACCATTCTAAAGTTAAATACATAATTCATCTTTATTTTATTTCATATAGTAGAGAATACAAGTCAATTTTTGAAAATGTAAAATACCTTCTTATAACACATATATTGATAGTTTCTTAAAATGATTATTGTCTGTCTTGAGAATTTGCTTAATAGGCTATTAGCAGGTTCACAATCGACGTTTTTTATTAAAATAAAATTACATAAATTATGTTAGGTATTTTTTTTTATATTCCCTTTTCGTTCTTTTAATTATACCTATACGAACGAAAAGGAAAAATAAAAGAAATCTATATGTACGTCATATAATTTATTTATATAATTTATGTAATTTTCATTTCATTATATAATCGAAAGCTTAAGCGAGCGTTAGATATTAAAACAAATTTGATTTAATAAAAACCATGAAAAGATTGAATTTTAAGTTCAATTATTAGAAGGAACCTAATATTTATTTAAAATATACAAAACAAAATCTTCACAGATGTCGACGGCAACGGCGCTTGGGACCCAGATGAGGTTAAAGCACTTTTCATAAAGGAATTAGACAAGATGTACGGACCGGAAGGGCCCAACAAGGATCTCCACGAGCGCGCCGAAGAAATGGAAAGGATGAGGGAGCACTTCTTCAAGGAAAACGATCGCAACCACGATGGTCTGATTGAATATAGCGAGTTCATGGCCGAAACGCAGAAGGAGGACTTTAATCAGGATGAAGGTATTTGGTTTTTTACGACTGCTAAGGAAGGGTTATGTTTTTCGCGCGTATCTTGTATGTATGTATGTAATGTTCTTTATTACCTCATATCTCCAGAACGGATTTGCATAATTGAGGTATCGCTAGATTCGTCTTAGCAGCCCAAGTATTCTTAGATAGGTGACATTAAAAAATATCATAGTGCTGTGGGACGCCATTAGAATACTGAAAAAAATAAAAATTAGGTTTCGAATACCATCATATGGATATTAAATTCAAGAGCTCAATACGAGGATTTCAAAAAGGTATATCATGATTACCATTACCGTAATGCATTCTAACAAAAAAATTAAAAATTAAAAAAATGTTTAAAAAACAAACCCCGACTGTATAAAACAAAAAAGAAAAAAAAACAAGCCGAATAGTTTATTAGTATTAAGACATGGAGGCTGTGTGTTAAAAATGTGATAAATATTTTGTTTTCTAGGCTGGAAACCCATAGATGAGAATCAGATTTACACTCAGGCTGAGTACGACACGTACGAAAAAAAGAAACTAGAAACTATACATTATCTTCAATAACGTGGCTTGGTATGTGTGTCAGATCTATTAACTACTTAAGTGCGCTGTATCCCGCATATAACAGGATAGGCAGAGAGAACCTAGTGTTGATACACTCCGTTTACCACACATCGCCCAATTTTCGAGAGTGAAACTGTGAGAGGCGGAACTCAGCGCGTCGCTTTGTTTTTTTTTATCAAAGCAAAGATAATATGAAAGTAAACAGTTCCCCAAGTGAGAAACCAACCCACAACCGTCGTGGTTTTTAGTCAGATGTTGTAATAAATAAATAAATATACTTTATTGCACAATTAAATAAAAACAACGTACAAACTTAAAAAAAATAATAATAAAAGAACAACAAGGCGATCTTATCGCTTAAAGCGATCGCTTCCAGACAACCTTGGATCTTGGATTTGTATAAAAAAAATGGTGAGACCGTCCTGGCCCAGGATTATATCTATATCATGCACCACCATATACGTACATCATATTGCTATACTTACCATACAGATCCCTCCCTCGAACTGATAATTTTGCCAAAATAAACAGAAAATGGAGAACCGTTTATGTTTGCCTATAAAATTACTGAGGAAAAATAATACAATTATTTACAGCTCTAGAGTCATATACTGGACCACTACTATAGCTTTCTTTTGTATCATACCTGTGTTATAAAATATTTAGATGTATGGCTAACCTTATATTCCTTATAATCACACAATCCTTAGATCGTCACTAACAGATATTTTTGACAAAAAAACAACCACAAATTACGAAATGACAAACACTTATCTTAAACCTCACCTGTTGCTTGTATAATTTATCTTTTCAATATATGTATGTGCGTCTTATCGTCTTACGCCCAATATTAATAATCTATCTCCAACGTCAATCTTCAATTGTTCCATATTATCCAATCTAGAGTTTGGATAGATATATGTAACAATCGAAGATTGACGTAGGAGATAGATTATTAATATTGGGCGTATATACATGTTAATGAGTGAAGCACAAACTTTGTACGAAAATTGACACAGTTAAAGTTTATATAGAGAAAGAGTGCAGAATGTTAATATATTTTTTAAATAATGCATTAAATTAATACAATACATTAATTTAATACTATAGGTGAACACACTACTATACGTTTGATAATATTATACTTTATTGTGTATTTTTAAAAGTTACATGCACGTTGCTATAGCAACGCGTATTATTATTATTATACTTGTCAATGGGTCCTCTAGTATAAATAATTGTACCTTTCAGATCGATCCTCACGGCCGTCCCGTGCCCGGATCAGAACATCAAATTCACCAGGCCATCCAGGAGTTCCAACACATGCAACAACAGGCTTACGGACAATACCAGCACCATCCGCCAGGGCAAGTGCCCCCACCGGGAGAATACCATGGACAAATACCGCAAGGACAGTACCAGGGTCAGGTACCACATGGACAGTATCAGGGACAGATACCGCCAGGATCGTATCAAGGACAGTACCAAGGACAGTACCCAGGACAATATCAAGGACAGGTTCCGCAAGGTCCGGCACAACATGGACAATACCAGGGTCAAGTACCACAAGGACAAGTACCACAGGGACAAGTTCCACAAGGACAAGTACCACAGGGACAAGTACCACAGGGACAAGTACCTCAGGGTCAAGTTCCTCAGGGCCATGTACCTCAGGGTCAAGTTCCGCAGGACCAAGTTCCTCAGGGTCAAGTCCCTCAGGGTCAAGTTCCTCAAGGTCAAGTCCCCCAGAGCCATGTCCCTCAGGGCCAAGTCCCTCAAGGTCAAATCCCACAAGCTCAAAGCCCACAGGCTCAAGTCCAACAAGTTCAGGTACCACAAGGACAATATCAGTCACAAGTACCTCAGGGACAGCCGTCACAAGGACAAGTGCCCCCAGTTCAGCATGGACAGGCCCAAAACCAAATCCCAGCTAATCATTAAAAGTGCATACTAAAATATGTACATCAATAGATTATTAAATTACAAAAATATATTCATATTATGCATAGGCATATACCTTTTTCTTATCAACTTATAGTCCGCGTGGCGTAAGCAGAGCTTTGTATTTGTGTGAGTATTTATAAAAGTACAGACAGAAAAACTTTTTAAATTTAGTTTATTATTAAAACTTCGCAAAGAAAAACCAAAATGCAAAATATTCGTCAAATCTTCTGATGTGTCGGTTGTGTTAATAATTAATCTTTCCGTACTGTCATAATGAAAAGCGTTGTGTTTACATTTTTTTTTTAATGCTTGGTCACATACATTCTTCTATTCCTATACAATGATAGTGCTTTATCTTTCACTTTTAATAAAATGAACACAAAAATAAACTATTAAAAATTTAACATATGACGCTGCTATCAGTACTAAATGTGTGTAGGCTGTCAAAGAGAACAGATACAAATGCAAAGTTCAGCTTAGATTTAACTTATAATATTAAATAAATAACTGTATACTAATACAATATATTAGAAAAATCCTTCAATGTCTATATAATATTAGATATTATTGTAGTGTTGTTAAATATATCGATAATATTTCTGCGTTGTGCTTTTATCTG
Source organism: Heliconius himera (assembly GCA_021202915.1). Lineage (NCBI taxonomy): Eukaryota > Metazoa > Arthropoda > Insecta > Lepidoptera > Nymphalidae > Heliconius > Heliconius himera. The sequence continues at coordinate 3,940 of JAJHJA010000975.1, forward strand.
GTGCCAAATTCTAACTCGTTTAATGATATATTATTCTATTCATTGATATATGAAATTAAATTATTGACCATTGAGATTTCTTTTTTTTTGTATTTAATTCATTATACATCTAGATGTGAGTATATTTGTGTTTTATTTTAGTGATTAATATGTCTGATTTGTTTATTTACAGTTTGTATAAAGTACGCGAATTAGCAATAATAGTAAAATAAATCTTTGGATATCATTTTTGAAAAAATGATACACTACTTTTTTATATTGCACGTTGTATCCCGCATATAGCAGAGTGACTAGAATGGAACCTAGTACTAAGACACTCCGTTCCCCACTTTCGCCCAATTTTCGAGACATTGCTTGTTGAGTGGCGGAACTCAACGATAGCAGGAAATGAAAATAATTTATTTTGTCTAGTGGGAATCGAACCTACAGCCATCGCGGCACAATCAAATGCTGCACCACGATGTTATATTGTGATAGAAGATAATTATTGGTATTTCATATTTTTAATATGAAATACCAATAATTCATATTTTGAATATGAAATACCAATAATTATCTTCTATAACAACAATGTTAGTTAACGTTTTATCATCTAATTCGATTCTGCTTAGTAATAAAATTGTTTGTCAATAATTATTAATTGCATATATAGGTCAAGAATTTATCATAAAACTTATTATTATGTTGGGTTATAATAAATTAAAAATGTTAAATAAATTGTTATATTTAATTAAAAATGCTAAAAAAAATTAAATAGCTATAAGCTTTTTGCTGATTAGGTGTTCTATATGTGTTTAATATGTACCTTGTGTGTCCGATATGTCGTGGCGTCCTTGATATTAGGCTTTAGAACTTTTGCTCTATATACAAAAAAATTAAAAGTAAGAAAATCCCAAAATCAAATGTGCGCAGACATCTTTTAGCTAGCTAACTTTAGTTCGGCCACGACTCGTCGAAAAGTAGCACAACATGAAAAAAATATTTAAAATATTTTTATTTTAAGAAAACATATTTTGCTTCGCCTTTCTTGTACACGATTTCATGGATTGAAGCGACTTTATTCCGTAACGGATTGACAAAAACATTAAAAAATGTAAAATACATAGCCTTGGAAACCAAACTTTGGTGAACTGCATCGATCTGAAATTTGACTTGCAAATTAATATTACAACAATATATATATATATATATATATATATATATATATATATATATATATATATATATATATATATATATATATATATATATATATATATATATATATATATACATATATATATATATATATATATATATATATATATATATATATATATATATATATATATATATATATATATATATATATATATATATATATATATATATATATATATATATATATATATATATATATATATATATATATATATATATATATATATATATATATATATATATATATATATATATATATATATATATATATATATATATATATATCTACTGACGATATTTTCATTTAATATGTGAAAAAGTTACGTATAATAAAATATTTAGTTCATTTCGACAACACAAAAGAATAATTAATATCTAAGTATGTATTGATAAATGCCTATATGCTTTATAATATGCGTACCTTGCACGTCTTTTTACAGAATAATAGTGACTATTATAGAAAAAGCTATTTAATTAGAACTTATCATGATTACTTAACTGTTTCTTTTTATTTTACATATTTTTTAACCGTCCCGCTACTTCAGGGAAGGCGGAGAGCCCGGAGAGCCTAGTGTTAAGACACTACTTTCATTACGACTCTTCCGTTCCTCACTTTCCGCTGGATTCTGGAAGCACTCCGTGTTGGATGGCGGAATGCCGCTCTTTGCCTTGTTACCAGAGCCACGAAATCAAATTAGAACATTAAAATCAGCTTCGCACTGTGCCACGACTGGCTTCATATAAAATTTCATATTTAAAATTAAAACGCTGCCAAAAGCACTTACTAGGTATACCTACACCTATTACATATTGCTTACAATGTATCAATTTTAAATCCTTGCCCCACTTTTTTAATAAGTACCTACAGTGTTATCACATGTTACTCATATTAAATAATAAATTAATCAATTAATAATTTATAAGGTCTAAGCCTCATTGCGAATAAGACAAAGGTTCTTTATTTTTGAAAGAGATGAAGAAAGGACGGAATGTAAGATCAGTGTAAATGGTCAGATATTAGAACAAGTGAATGAAGTGGTATACTTGGGAAGTATGTTCGGTAGATGATGTAGATGGAAGATACGATGGATGTGGAAAGGCGTATCGCTGCCGGTTACAAGGTTAACGGAGTCTCAGGGATTTAGACAAAGTGCGGTGTTGAGTTCCGCCACTCAATACACAATGTCTTCGGAAAGTGGGGAACACAGTGTGTAAGTACTAAGTTCCCTCTGCAGCAGCAGGGTAGGCCCTGCTGTGTGCGAAACAGATTTGATTTTAATTTAATTATTATTAAGTAGGTTTCTGTATTTTGTAAAAGTAACGCCCAGAATGAGCTACATAAAGGTAAATATAGATTTATCCTTTTGCTTCCACCAACGCATTTATCACGTGACAGAAAGAAGTTGGCTTTCATCGGTTTACCAATTTCGTTGACGTCTTAAAGTTATTTTTCATAGACAGTGGGGCATTCCCCACAGTTTTTTTAAAAACGAACGCTTATCAACACTAGGTTTCCTCTATCTACCGTGCTGTATCTTCATTTTATTTAAAAAAAATGTACTACTAAGGTGATTTATAAATTATCACTATGTATAAAAGCTAAGTTTATTGAGGATAAAGAAATAGATTGGTTCTTATTTATAGATGAAGAATTTACTAGTACGGACACAAAGTATACGTGATATGGATTTTTATTAGATGTTTCAATTCACAATACAATAAATCTTATAGTTACGAGTATGTGTAACCTCTTATATTATGTGCGTGAAGATCAGAAAATAATATTGTTGTTATATGATATTCTTAGGTTCGAGGCGCAGAGGCGTAAGCGTTTGACTGTATCGCGACCGTTGTGGGTTCTATTCCCACTCGGGGAAATTAATTATTATCTATTAATATTTTCATTTCTTTGTTCTGGTGCCTAAGCAAAAAAAGTGCGGCATTGCGTTCTGCCACTCGAACTGAGAACGGTGTGTTTTAACGCTGGGTTCCCTCTGCCCTCCCTGCTGTATAAGAGATACAGCGTGGAGAGAAAATCCTATAAATAATTGACTTGTTTTATACTTTTACGCATTTAACTTCTACATGCTTATTCTTCTTAGTTGTAAGTTAAAAAAATAGTCATAATATTAACTAGAGCGTATCGGAATCTCAATGTAGATGATAACATAAGCCGTCATTATAGCCATTATTATACCATTTTTTTTTATTATTATTAATTTTTAAATTAACGTGGATTCAAAAATCCACACCCAGTGTAATCTATCCATCCAGTGTAATAAATCTCATTTAGGCAAACACTTTAAAATATACAGATTAGACAGACTGATTAGAAGAAATACAACGCAACTGAGTATTTAGTATTAGTGAGCAGGTGACAAGGTGAGAAAGGGGCTGTTCTCTAGGCTACTTCCGGGGTTCATGGAAGAATCCATGGCTCCTACGTCATGAGGGTTGGAACTGGACGGCCTACTTGTGGCATGACTCCTGCATAACCTATTCGAGTCCCCACTTGGGTATCCTTGGTATCCTCGGATACCCTTAAAAAGTCTTTCTCACGATAAAAAAGCGCTACTTTCTAGAATCTGTCATAGGTAGACGCCTGAAAATAAAGAAAACGTTAATAAAATTAAATACAATTGAGTACATATGCGTATGAAGAAAAAATATTTGTATTACTTATATATCATTAGCTATTATCTGCGGATTCGCCCGTTTGTTTAATAAAAATAACTAAGACTTGTCTATGACGCATGAGTCATGACACATACTAAGTGTCAGGTAATAGACCGGAGGAACATTGGTACCGCTTACATTGAAACAATTTACGTTATGCAATATAGCCTTCTTCGTGAAATTGACTATCCTATACTAAGATTTTTTTGAAATAGAACAAGTAGCGTAACTCGTTCGTTTTATAATATTAGTATAGATTTGTGTTTACTTATACAGTTGAGAAGCCTTTGACCATGGGCGTAGGAATAGGGCGACCGGGTAGACGGTGCCCACGTCAGTGTAGTCTAGTGCCCACCCCAGACATTTTACCAACAAAATATAATATTTGCTCATAAAAAATTAAAGCTAATATCTTTTACACGAACGTATCAGTTCAAAATTAAAATCTAGGTTCCTCTAAGAAAGTATCTCTAGATATGCGTAAATGCGCCTAATCACCTAACCATACACGTCTGCTTCACGCTGAATCCCGCATGTAGCAAGATAGGCAGAAGGAGTCTAGTAATAAGACACTTTACTCCCCACTTTCTTCCGAATTCTGGAAGCATTGCGTGTTGAGTGGCGAAACTGAACACCGCGCCTTCGCCTCGACAACAGACCGAAGAAAGGAAAATATGAATTTGATTACTTCGAACCCACAATCTGTCGTGTTTACAGTCACACTTTTCTGCCACTGCGCCATGACCGGCCTCATTTTTTATTATACATCAAATTCATTTATTTATTCTATAAATAATGTATACAGTGCAGTCCATTTTAGACTGGAGGCGTAACAATGGCCCGTATAGGAAACGGTTGATACTTGATAACAATTGTTTGCATCACCTGCTTGAGTCACGGCTTTGTATGCTAAGACCTTTACGATAACAAAGCTATTTTATATGGAATGAAATGAGTAAGAGATTACTTCTTGTGATTATTATACTAAATTATATTAAATATAATATAATATTTACTTATTTAGAAAACGTATAAAAATTTTGAACGTAGCGGGACTCGAATCCGCGCCTCCTGGAAACCGACCAGGCGCTCTGACCACTAAGCTATACGTTCTCGCCAAGCTACGTCGAAAAATGTTAATTTTAATTTTTTTGGCACAAAATGGGGAACTGAGAGTCTTAACACAAAGTTTCTTCTGCACACCCTGATATATGCGGGATGGAAAATATTCATGCATGCATATGGTCCATTCTTAATTGTTAAAAAAATAAGACGCATAAAAAAAGGCAAAGTAAATAAATGTTTAACAATTGAAGAACGTTGAAGGGCGATTTCCACTCGTGCATAAAACTAAACCAAGGCATCAGGAAATGGTAACAGACATTGAAACGCTATGGTATGTGTAATACGAAATAAATTTAATATTTTTATTTTCAACTGCAAAATGCGACAGAAATTTGAATATGTTTTTATAGACAAATAAATATTTCATAATTAATGTCCTTATGGTGCAGTGGGGCAGCATCGGGCATTACAAGCGATGGTAGTGAGTTTGATCCCATACTCTGGTAATCCGTTTCAATGTCAAATTGACTATAAATGGAGCATTACGGAGTAACTTGATTCTAAGTTCTTTTAGATTCTAAAGTTATTCGATTCGAAGTTATTAACTTATACACGGGATACTATAGAAATTTTGCGTTTGCTTTAAGATTGATTGATTGTTTGAAGTGGATTAGCAATCTTAATTTCTGGTTATACTTACCTACTTATAGTTGGATAGGATTTATAGGAAGTAGGATAAGTACTTAGGTAACATACTTTGTTTTTTTTTTAGCTTCAAGCTGTATTCCTAGCGAGGTAGCCAGAGTGAACGGAGCGCCAAACAATAGATAAAAAACATTTTTTTATTTTAAATATTCGGCCAGCAACTTAAATAACATTCAATTCTGGTTATTCTGACCAGTTTTTTAGTTTTTAGGGCTGACCAAAATCACTTTGGTCACCTATCTTACTTTACACAATTAACCTTCTTTTATATCTACAATTAAATTACAAGTAAATAAAGTACGAATCAAATCGATAAAGATCCAATTTATATACGTCACAAGTACTTGTATCTAATTTTATCGACGTCTTTGAAATGCATAATATTTATATTTTCATTTCTCTCTTGTTGTCGAGGCAAAGCACGGCGTTGAGTTTCGCCACTCAACACGCAATGCCTCCAAAACTCGGCGGAAAGGGGGGAACGGAGTGTCTTAACACTGGATTCCTTCTGCCTACCGTGCTGTGTGCGGGACGGTGAAAAAAAAAAATGCATAATCAGGTGAGGCTGTTCTTAAATTGAAAGTCACCTAGAGAAATGAGGCGTTAATTTTATACGCGCAGCTTATATTTCTTAGAACATATAAGACTCAATTGATTTACACTGTGTGATAAGAAAATAATTAAAATGGCATCTAGGAATGAGTAACAATTGATATTTCGTACATAAATTTAAAATCTTATCGGTTTTTTTTTAATGGTGGACGAATATAATTTATTAAGTTCTATATCCAAAATCAAATCTAATCAGCTTCACGCTGTATCCTGCACACAGCAGGGTAGGCAGAGGGAACCTAGTATTAAGACACTCCGTTCCCCACTTTCTGTCGAATTCTGGAGACATTGTGTGTTGAGTAGCAGAACTCAACGCCGCGCTTATCCTCGACACAAGAGCGAATAAATGGTAAGTATAAATTTAAGCGAATATTTCATCTCGTCGAGTGGGGATCGAAGCCACAACTAGCCGGTTTTTCAGTCACACCTCGTGCCTCTGCGCCACGACTGGCCTCTTGTCTACATCCAAAAAAAAAAAAGTTAAATCACAGTTAAATGTTTGAACCTAACTGCCAACCATAACCACAAATGCTTTTTCATTGATTAATAATTCCTATAAAAGATGCTGATGATGGGCTACTGCCCACTGCATTTGACTGATCTGACTGATTTAATACCCGGAGGAGGTAATTCATACTTTTCACAGCTCCACTCTCGTAATATAGATATATAGATATAAAATAAACATATATAGAGGTATTGAGTTCTGCTTCTCAACACGCAACAGCTCGAAAAATCGGGCAGAAAGTGAAGAATAGGAAATCTCAACATTAGGTTCTCTTCTCTTTACCTTACTATGTTGAATAAAAGTTAAAAACATTGATTACAGCAAAAGTAAGTATGTAATTATAAATCCTAATATAGTTGTTTTTATTTTTTTGGCTTCACTCTGTATTAACAATAGACATTTGTACTATTAAGACAATCTGTTCCCATTGAGACACTTCCGTTCCCCTCGTTCCGGCGCTCAAAGCCACGGCCTCCTTGCCAGAGCGAGAACAAGAAAATATTAAATCTTTCATTTCCTCGAGTGAGAATCGAACTTCTTAGATAGATGTATTTAATCAACAAATAAAGAATTATTTTTGTAACACTATCCTAAAAGCAAACGAAAAACAATAAATGGCCCTCATTTAAATGATGTTTCGTAGTTTTAATTACATATTAACTAGAAACGGGGTTAAATAAACTAAAATATCGATTTCCTTTATCGAAAGCCCACATACTATTAGCTTTTTGTTATCCTACCACCATTTAATTAATGATGTGCGTACATTATCTAAATAAGTTAAAATAATTTATGTTATGAATACATTATTCATATTAGAATTCTTTTGTTTATTTAATTATATATTATCTATGTTAAAAAAAATATTTTTTGTATAGTGATGTGCTTTAAATTTGATTACACTATTATAATTTAATGATGATCTAGGAAGGTTAATAAAACTATATGTATATGTACCTACATAGGCGCAAATGGTTGTGATAATGCATTATTTACAAAAAAATATATATTAAATCAGCTTCACGCTGAATCCCGCACACAGCAGAATAGGCAAGACACTCGATCCCCATTTTCCACCGAGTTTTGGAGGCATTGAGTGGCGGAACTCAACGCCGCGCTTTGCCTCGACACAAGAGCGGAAAAATAAAAATATAAATGTAAATAAATATTTAATTTCTTCGAGTGGGGATCGGAAACACAACCAGTCGATTTTACAATCACGCTTTGTGATTGATACATTCTGTTGTACATTATTTACGATGTTATAATATTTTAAAAGGTTAAAATCTTAATTTATTACAATAATATACATATGTAGATAGGTATTAAGTTGATTATATATACTTTGGTATTTCCCCATTGTGTTTAAACTTATGAGGGCATTGTGATAAGCAATGTCACATGTAATGCCCCTTAAAAAGTGGACAACTTTGAGTTTTTTAGCTTCGTGCTGTATCCGGCCCATAGTAGAATGGGCAAAGGAAACCTGAGGACTTAATGTTATGACACTCCGTTCCCATTAATACACTTCCGTTTCCCACCTTTCACCGGATTCTGGAGGATTTCATGATTCAGTTTTTCTTACTACCTCCATAAAATACATCAGAACGTTAAAAAACAATATTATTGTCTAATACAGAAATCGGTTAAAAATATGAAACACCGTTTTTGTAGGCCATAGATCAATTTGTGTATCAATAAAGTGATATGAAACATATTTGACCTGCTCTTTATTTGGTATCATATACCGCAATATTGATTTTACTTTTATCCTTTCACATTTAATTGATAAAACCAACTGCTCCGATAGCTTTTCAATTCATTCTGGCTATTGGACACTTAAAATTTTCAAATAATTTTAATGGATTTTAACGGTTTCATACATTTATAAAAATAAATGTAAAAAAAATATATTTTGCTTTTTGTAAGTTTATCAAAATCTATTTATTTTCCTAGATCGTTTCATGGAGTAGTCCGTAGTAGTCTAGTCGTGGCGCAAGGGCGCTGAATTGATACAATCTAGTTTAACAGCCGAATGGATGTCAAACCAAGGTGACATGCCAGCTCCTACTCGCACACAGGTTGAGTGATCTCTGTAAAGAGACTTTACAGCCTGCAGTAAGGGTTCGCTCACGTTGTACCGCGGTAGTACATCCTATACTTTCTTTTTCATAACTTTCAGTTCCACAAAAGAAAAGAAAACTTTTTGGTTTACGGTCACATATGTTGCCATGATCAAGCGGAAGGAATAGATCTGATCCGTACACACTCTTTCAGATCTAAAATCTCCTTGTGTCTCCCTCAACAGCCTTTTGGATCTCTCTAGCATTTTTCTCGCTAATATTTTAGCATAAACCTTACTACTCAAGCTAATTCAATTGATAGCTCTATAGCTTGCACAGTCTATCTGTGAACCTTTCGTCTGGGATTCCCCTGATTTCCAGAAAAATTTGCACAAAAACCAGAACAAGTCTTGTACGGACATGCGAAATATAAAAATACCTATTTTTTAATATTCTGTATAATACATATATGCACATAAAACTCTCCAATTTTATTGCTTTTAGGGTCCGTATCTAAAAGATGAAAACGGAACCCTTTTAGAATCGCTTTGTTGTCCGTCTGTCCGTCTGTCGACACCGTTTGTCTAGAGATCGCGAAGAGATATCAATCTAAAATTGATATTAAATATTCAGGTCTATTGTCCCTTACAGCACAGAAAAAATTGAAGCGGTATATTAACACAAAAAGACACGAACATTTATGCATCGATTTCGCTGCATTTTGCAATTCGCCGCGTTTTAAAACCTATGGGGTACTTCCCTTGGACTTATAGTTATGAATTTTGGCATGAAGTGAGAAAAAATTTCCTTTATTTACAACATAAATAAAGTAAAATATCCGAAAAGTGAAAATGTTGAGTTATTTTAAAGAAAAAAATCAACTTATGTTTGTAGTTCATTTCCTCACAAAATTAGTGCAAATGCCTAAGTGAAATTTTATGAACTTTTATAAATTGTGCTCAGTTCTTTTAAGGCCAGTCGTGGCGCAGGGGCACAAAATGTGACGGTAAAACCGACTGGTTGTGGATTCGATCCCCACTAGAGGATATGAAACATTTACTTAAATTTATATTTCCATTTGTTCGCTCTGGTGTCGAAGCAAAGTGCGGCGTTGAGTTCTTCTACTCAACACTCAATGCCTCCAGAATCCGGCAGAAAGTGGGGAACGGAGTGTCTTAACACTAGGTTCCCTCTACCTACCCTGCTGTGGGCGGGATACAGTGTGAAGCTGAAAAAAAACCGACCGAATCAAGTTACATTACATCCAATTACATAGTAGTCGCTATCCTACATTTGATAAATGTAAATGTAAGTTGACAGAACGTCCTTATTAGCATGTTCCAAGAAACGAGTATGATCTAAAAACAAGGAAAATTAGCTCGAGTTAACTCATTTATCAATGATATTGTTTACTTGGTCATAAAATGAGAAAAACAATATTTGATTTTTTTTTATTATTAACCATGTTTTTGTCGCTAAATTGTTTTTTTTTTAAGGTTATGGAACAGATTATCACAATATATTTAAAATTTATAAAAAAATCTATGATATTTCTTTAATATACTGAGAATTAAGTATGTATTACATTTCAATAATTTCTTATTTTTATTCCCGTAAAGGTTTCGAACTTTATACTACTAATGTATGAATAGTTAAAAATACATATTAATTTGTAACCACTATTTATTACAAAATGTAACTTCAACTTATCATTTCTCTAAATTTGAACGAAAATATAAACATGTAGATATATGTTATCAACATGTTTATTTTATTCTTCTTTTTTTTCTTATACATTTATATTAATACTAGCAACGTGCTCGCGACTTCGCCCGCTTGTACTACACAATTATTTATTTACTAATAGGAATTACTTTCGTGATCTAATAACATTATCATCTTATACTTATACTTTCAGTCAATTTAATAAAAAAAATAGTTAACAGCAATTTAGTCGAATAATATACTTTATATTGTTATAGGTAACTTTTCATTTATGAAGTAATTGAAATAAAATAAAAAACTAAATTTTTCAAAACAATTATTTTAGATATTACATTGATAAATGCAAATTAAAAATAGTTTTTCTCGTTTTTCTTAAATGTAAGGACATCGATCCCTTACATTTTTATTATATGTATTGATGATATATGTAAAAATTTGTTACATACAAGGTTTAACTTTTTGATTATAAATAATTATTATGTACTAGGTATATGTAAGTTGAGTTTCGCCACTCAACACGCAATGCCTCCATAACTCGGCGGAAAGTGGGGAACGGAGTGTTTTAACACTTGGTTCCCTCTGCCTACCCTGCTGTATGCGGGATACAGCGTGAAGCTGATTTTAGATATATTTAAGCCTTGAAATATTCTTTCTCTTAGTAACTGATAAGAATATTCTAATAAAATAATATATTTATTTCATTTTATATTTCTATCTTTTCTAGTCTATTTACAAAAGCTAGTACGTACCTCTATTGTTAGGCTAATTGTGCTCAATTATCCTATCATTTGTTTGGTTAATGGCTCGGAAACTGTTTAAGTCGACTTTATCTGCACGTGAGTCTCATCGGAAAGTGGCCTAATCGTAAAATAAGTTGGAAACACCTTCATATTATGTATATTTATATAATAATAATATACATATATGGTACCGTCAATCTATATATATATATATATATATATATATATATATATATATATATATATATATATATATATATATATATATATATATATATGTATTGGGTATTCTTTACAATACCTCGGCCATGTATAGAATACCTATAACGTGTAGGTAATGTATGAATTATTATTTATTTTATATATTTCTAACCTTTAATTGGTACTTATATATGTATTAAGCGGATTAGAAAAGTAAGGTTAGTTATTTTTAAATTTCAAAATGGCATTGCGTATTAGGAATAAAGAAATTGAAAATATTAAATATTTTAGTTCCTCGAGTTGGAATTGAACCCACAACTTGTCGCATTTACAATCGTATGCTAGTGCCCCTGGGCCACGACGACGTCGGTTCTCAATTAATATCTAATATTAGGACATTTTAAAACATGTTATATAACCTATCATCCCACGCATGTAGGTAGGTACTGATTCTGTAAATAAAACTGGTATTGATGCTAGCGAAACTTGTTACCATTTAACAACACCCAAAAAAAACCATCAAAATTAATATCCTGACAAAAATTTATAGTATTTTATTATTCTTTGCTTTGTTATTATAGAGCAAACGCAAAGTAGTGTTTAGGTTAGTAAAATTTTTACACGATAAAAATGTTTGGAGTTAATATCTATTAAAATATGGACTATTATGCAGGATAGCTTCCAGTCTATCTAGTAATTAAATTATACCATTGACATATAAAAGGGCAACTGTTGAATTTCTTGCTGGCTCTTCTCAGTAGAAAGGTGGTAGTTTTACGTTATCTTGACGATTTAAAAGTGCTTAAAATATTCAATTTGAATTGAGAATATTTTAAGTTTTAATATAAATAAATAAATCAGCTTCACGCTATACTCCGCTCTGGTGTCGAGGTAAAACGCGGTTTTGAGTTCCGTTTTCCGTCAATTCGGAGGAATGCGGGTAAAAAAGGGTGCTAACATTAGATTCCCTCTGCCTATCCTGCTATGTGCGGATTACAGCGTGAAGCTGAAAAACAATTATAGAATAATAGAATGACATATGTATTTTAAGCCTTTACGAACATATACTTTTAATAATTAGAATCTTAAGATACCAAGATCTTTCTAGATCAGCTAGACTGTATAAGATAGATATATAAATGGAACCATAAAAATTGTTGAGCGTAATAAACTTTTTCTTATTCTAAAATAGCTCTGTGACGCAGTGAGCAGCGATGGATAGTAAACTTATCGTTGTAGGATTAGATCCTAACTCAGAAGAATGTATTATTTTTATTTCTCCAACCTAAAAACAAAGTGCAGCGTTTAGCTCTGCCTCAATATACAATGTTTTAAATTAGGGCAAGTGGAAATCGGAGTATCTTGACATATACGCGAACGCTCCATTGAATTGTCCTGCATTGAATTCAATAGATATATTGTAGTATGCGTGTATGGACCCGCTCAGGTAGTTTTGAAGTGTTTGAAGAGAAAATAGATGATGTTTTTGATAATTTGAGTTTGAATAGTAAATCTTGAATTTAATCTAAATATACTGGTGACATCATTCAGCCTCCGTCATCTGAACTTTATTAAATCATTTAATTTGTTTAATATTTTCTCTGAACCAACTCGTATAACGAATACGTCCACAACTTGTATAGATAATGTGTTTTGCCTTTGTGAGATTTTTAAAAAAGTTATTATTACTAATCTGAGCTCGGATCATTGTGCCCAAAAGTTTTCGGTAATAGATAAATTAGTTAGAGAATAAATAAAATAGTCGAAAGAGTTCTTTTATAGTCGAATTTGCTTTACCAAATGTTAAATAACATAATTTTTATCTAGTAATTAAATGGGAAACTCTCAATGTGACGAAATCAGTAGTTTTTTAGATATAACTATAGATTCCGAATTCCAGTGGAATATCGATCTGGCGCACTGCCGGATAAACTCAGCGCTGCCGCTTTCACAATTAAAAAAGTAAGACAAATGACGGACGGTGAAACTGCCCGATTATTTTTTTAGCTATTTTTATAGTATTTTATCTATTGGAATCCTGCTATGGAACAGTGATGCAGATATAAATTCAATATTCTTCTCTAAAAAAGAGACATGAAATCTATTTATAAAATAAGAGCTCAAGATTATCTGCGAGTTGTTTTTAAATATGTAGGTACTAGCGGGCGCGCGCGGCTTCGCTCGCTTATTTACACTCTTAGGGGTGAATTCTAAAAAACTACGAAACACGTGTCCAATAAAATATTTTTAACAGTCTGAATTATTTTTTTTATAAAATCGGTGGCGATTTAAAGGGGTTGAAATTTCCATATAAATTTCAACCCCTTATTTGAACCCTTAGGGGGTGGATTCTAAAAAACCATGAAATACGTGTTCAATGAAATGTTTTTAAGAGTCTGAATTTAAAATTTTATAAAAATCGGTGCCGATTTAATTTTTTTTCCATATAAACTTTCAACCCCAATTGGGATGACCCTTTAGGATTAAAATTTTTCAAATTCCCTTCTTAGTGGATGTCCAGAATATGAAAATAAACATCTGCCTAAATTTCACGTTTCTACCAACAGCGGTTACGGCTCTGCGTGCGTCTTACCTCAGTCTGACTGACTGAGGCATAAGTCCTTTTATATATATAGATTATTACAGTTACGTCACAATTTGTATACTGTAATATTATGTTTGTCCGACAACATATACAATGTCATAGTAATAATCTTAATAGACATACGATAGGAACGGAAGAAGAAAAAACGAGAAATAAAGATAATCTTGTTACGCCAAGTTTTCGCCTTCAAAAAGTTAATAAGTCTTTTACGGGTCTGAGTATACGTGTATACATATAATAAAAAATATTGATATATTCTAGGTTTGCCACTATAAGAATTTAAAGTATCTATAAAAACAATACTAACAAGTAAATCTTATTACATCGTTCAAGAATATTTGCAGTATAAACATGTATGGAATTAATGTCTATTGAATGTGATGCAGGATAGCTGCCAGATAATGTAATAATTAAATTTTAACATTGACATTGAAAAGAGCAAATGTTGAGTTTCTTCTCAGCAGAACTGCTTACCCAACCTGTGGTATCTTTTTTATATATTCTTAAAATAAAATTGCTTACAATAGTCTATTTGAATAAAGAATATTTTGAATATGAATTTCAATTTGAACAAGAGCCCGTATTTATAAATCAATCACAAGTCTAAGATCGATCTCAGAGTTGAGAGCTGTTTATAAATCCAGGCCTACGTTCTTAACGCCTACTTGCTATATGCGGTGTAAAACGAAACCGGCCTTGTACTAAGTGTATATTTAATTTAAGTTGAGGAACAGAGTTGCTAACTTTGTGAGCACGAATAAAGTTGCGGACGCCAAGTAGTTCATAAGCTTCAAATATTAATAATTTAACACACTGACGCACGCAATGCCTCGAAAATTCGCAGAAAATAGGGAACAAGTGTCTTAATGGGAACGGAGCGTCTTAGCACTAAGTTCTTAGGTTCCATCTATCCTGCAATGTGCGACACATAGCATTAGCAAAAATAGAAAACAGACACTCACGTCACGTCACGTCATACACGACACAAATGTCGAATTTAACTATTAAAGTTGTTCTTACATTCTAATCGTATTATACGAATATGGTATGTTAAACCCATTATTCAACTATTGTCTTTTGCAATATATATACTAATAAAATAAATCAGCTTCCATTTCTTCGCTCTGATGTCAAGGCAAAAGCGTGAGTTCTGCCCCTCAAGACGTAATGCCTCCAGAATTCGGCAGAAAGTGGGGAACGGAGTGTCTTAACACTAGGTTCCCTCTGTCTACCCTCCTGTGTGCGGGATACAGCGTGAAGCTAATAAAAAAAAAATAATTAAAATTGGCAGCTCTTGAAGAATTTTTACAATTATTATTTACGGACAAAAGAACGAAATTTTCTTATATAATGGCTGTGGTGGAATGTACAAAATGTTAATGTGCTCGTTACCCAGATAGTAGGTACTCAGAAGATTAACAAGTGAATGGGACCTAATGAAAGAAATATAACAAGAATTTTGTATCTAAACGAATTTTGTATCTGTAGAATTTTGTATCAAAAATATTTAAAGTTGTAATATTTACCTACCTAAATTATTATCTATGTAATATTCAAAGAAAAGAAATTATTATTATTTTACCGTTGTTTTTTTTCAATTTATTTAAAGAATGCATGTTTTATTTTTTTATCTTCCCGCTGTATCTCACAATTAGCAAAATGGGCAGAGAGAACCTGGGAACCTAGTGTTAAGACCCTCCGTTTGCCATTAAGATACCTCCATTCACCACTTATAAATAAGAATTTTGTAAATTGTATATTAAAATGATTTTCATTTACTTTTCGCTCTGATAGGCTCTGTGAGTTTCGCTTCAATGATCCGAAAATTGGATGAAAAATGTGGAAAAGTGTCTTAATTTATTCCCGTAAGAGGGGATCGAAACCACGAACATCGCATTTATAGCCAGGTTGTGGAGTGTATTCCACTGTGCCATAACGGTATCAAATTAACATAGAGAGAGAGAGGGAGAGAGAGTAGAGTAATGTAAATATCAAAAATTTTCATTGCAAAATGTTTGTAATGCATAAAATGCGTGAAGATAAAGAAATACGGTAAGTGTAGGTATAAACACCATGTGCGAAACATTTATATGTTACCATGCATTAAGGAATTATTGAAATAGTATATTAAACATTTATTAATTAGATAAAAATAAAATTATAAATATTTTTTTAAGGTTAACGCTATGTCCCGCACATAGCAGGTAGCCAGAGGGAATCTGGGAACTAGTGTTAAGAGAACTCGTTCCCAATTTTCTGGAAGCACTGCGTATTGAGTAGCGGAACTCAACGCTACGTTTAAAATAAAATTATTTTTTAAATGTATTATATATTATTATATAAAATAATATTTTGTTTTCGCTTCGAAAAACGGAGACCCGAAGACCCTTCGTGTCCCTTACAAACAAGATAATAAGTGGAAATTCAAAATTGTTATTGATAAAATACGGATACCGGTAAGAGTCAGTTAAAAAGACACTCGATTATCCAAATAGATTGTTTAAAAAGCGATTAAACAATGCTCTCAAGGTTATATCTCTAACTAATTACTACCTGGGTACTATCGCCTCCAGTAGCATCTTAGGACTTTTAATGATGTGTTCAAAAACTTAAAAAAAAATCTGTTTCAAATAATAATATTTTGTCATTGACGTAATCATTGTTCAGCTGGCATATGACTACGACGATAATGTGAGTTGTAAGTAAGAAGAAATAATTATATGGAAAATATCAAAAAAAAGTAGTAGTAGGTATAAGTAGTCATTGTATTTGATACAATATTGAAATTATTTGTTAAAGTTTTCTTATTAATTATTAAAAATTTAAAAAAGAATGCATTTAGTAATAAAATTATTTACGTCTACTTTTATCTTAACCTCAAATTTTAAAATATGACAGTTCATTTTCTATGAGGACCATTTAAGTAATGATTAAAATGAATATTGTTATATATCAGATTTTTAGATATATGTAAAGTTTTTAAAATGTCTTTAGTATACCGATAACAAACACGTTTGGCAATTTCCTAATAAGCTATAAGCTAAGGTATAAGAGGTGATTGCGCTAGAACGTATTGCTTACTGCCACTAGATGACATCATTTAAAAATGGCAAAGATTAAAAATAGCACTGATTTTGTTACTTTATTTATGTTTGTACCTACTAAAATAGGGGATTATTATTTATGACGATCAATAATTTTACACATTAAAATTTCGCTTATATAACATGAAAAAAAGCGAAGTTGACATTTTACATAGATAGATGGTGAAAGTGAATTTTAATTATAATAATTATTAAACGAAACATTATTTATTGTATAATAAATTCAAAATATAAAAAAAAATCCCTATTATTACATTTAAAAAGCGACGAACACAAAAAGCAAACGATTCAGCATAATTGAGTTTATAAACAATATTTTATACGTGACCCGCGACTGGCGGTCAGCAGATTGTCACGGCCGTATCAAGACAAACATTCGACGTGTATAAAGATTACTAATCTTTGACCTTCTTAGAGTGTCGCGGTCATCCGAGCTGAGGAGTGAAGTCTCATTCGCCACATAGCCCCGGTGCTGTTCAGTTGTGAACATGAAGGTCCTACTACCGCTGCTGGGCCTCTTCGCCCTCGCTGCTGCCACTCCCGCTGTCTCTCAAAGCAAGGTGGTCTGCTACTACAACAGCAAGAGTTATGTCAGGGAATGTAAGTATGATTGCGAATGTAATATATAAAAATTTAGATTTTTTTAAAGTATTTTTCCTTTAAATTGGTTATATATTGTTGCTGAGCGCCTATACACAATTAGCGACTTTAGTTTGCATTCGGGACAGGTTCGGAAACTTCTGAAAGCGTCTTCTGATGAATAATTTATAAGTTAATCATTGATTCTAAAGCGATAAGATCCAATTTAACCATCTATGTTTCGATAGTAATTGTTTGGTCTATAATGGAACAGTTTATAGTTTGAGGGTAGATGTCAGGTTTCAACGTTTTAATTTATGATATTTTATTTTATAATATTTTTCAGTATTCTTTATGATTATTTGTGGCATATAGTATTTATGCTTACATGGAAATGTATAATTTGGTCTTTTATAACAATTTTCTGACTTCTTTATTGGGAGTGAAACATTAAATTTTCACTATAAATGTTGTTTTAAATATTTAAATTTATATACCTATACGCCCATTTTTGTACATTTAGCTTATGTTTATTACAAATTGTGTACGGCCCAGAACATTCTGAGGTCAGGGCTATTACATGACCTCCATCGCAGTTATCATGACCAGTAATCATACTTCTTAAGCTGCCAAACTAAAGAAAAGATTCATATGTTAAAATAATTTATTATTTTGTAAACTTATTTAATATTTACTACAAAAACATAATAAATATTCGAACGGTGAAACAGCACCACACAGAAACTGAACGTGTTGTTTGTGCGATATCCATTAAGGAAAAAAAATAACTATTTTTATTTCTCCAAATTTGACCTGATTTTGATTTTCCATGTGTTGTACCGTTCTTTTATGAATATTGAGTCGATTTTGACAAAACTTAAATACGTTTTCTTGTCGAATAATAAAGATAAATTCAAATAAGTTGTTAAGGCACTCGCATTATGATTCCTATGGATAATGATTAGTAAGAACTAAAGTATAATAAAGTACGCGAGGTTTCCGAACATGAAACCAATTACGAGTTTATGTTATTTTTATGTGACAAGGTCTTAATGGACTATTTTATTACTATATAAATTATAATTTAAATATATTTTTTTAATTTTATACCGCAAATAACAGGGGGAAACTAAGAACCTAGTGTTAAGACACTTCGTTTTCATTAAGGCAATTCCGTTTCCCACTTTCCATCTACTTGCATTGCGTATTGTGTGGCGGAACTCAACGTTAGGCTTTATTCGTCCTCGAGGGAATCGAACCCACAACCACCGCGTTCACAGCTTGAGTCACTGCGCCACGACGGTCTTAATAATATATTTTTATATACATGCTGTATATAATATATTGCAACTTAGCTTTGCATCATTTGTAATGTAGGTAATAAATGTATTCGTAAAAGCCTTTGCAAATTCGTGTTGCTCTTGGCCAGTTTGAAGGAAAACACTTTATTTAAATTCTTTACCTACAGTCCCAGTATATTTTTATTGAACAAAAAAATATTATTTTAATTAATATTTCCTGGTATGCTGGCGATTATATTGTAGACTAATTGTACTAGTTTTTATGTAATACCTATTTATATAAAGATCTAATAACATTTTTATTTATATCCATACATCATTCACATTTATTTATGTTGAATATTTATTTCGATGTTTGTACAAATTTATGCTTATGCTGATTTGAATCCCATCCAGGTAAATATTTTTATCTTTTTGGCTTAGGGGCCGTTCAAGTATTACGTAAGCAGTTTTTTTGCAATTATTCTTAAATCGCCACAGATTTTAATAAAATTTGAAATTTAGACTCTTGACAATGTGCCATTCCCGCTAAATAGATATAATAAACTTATATATTATGTTATAAAACTAATAGTTATACCGTCTACCAAATATAGCCATAATATATATTAAAAAATAAATAACTTCTGCTTACGTAATTACTAGCTAGACCCCCCACCCCCCATGTCACCAAAAATAAGCTAACCCAAGACCCTCCGCCCCCCTACAGTGTTTACGTAATACTTGAACGGCTCCTTAACTAGGTATAGTGCGGCGTTTAGTTACGCCACTTAATACAATATATTTTAGTTTTTATCTAGATTCTTTCAGCCTATAATGTCATAAAATAAGTATATATATATATATATATATAAATGTAGGTGTGAAGTAGGTGTGACTTTTAAGGCCATTTAAATAGATTTCTCACTTCTTTGTTGTCTTCTATACGATGGTTCTTATGTATATTAATAATTTGCATCATTTGTTCTATAATAGCAGTCCGTGGCATTGTGACTAATAAATATAACGTTACTTATTTAGTAGTAGTAGTAGTGTGGAATAACACTTTAAAAATGTTTAAAAAAATATAACATTACTTCTTGAATTATGATATAACCATATCGCATGCTTAATGGAATATTGACCTATTAGTAGATAGGTCAAAATTGAGTTACGTACTGATTCGGGCTTCTATTAGCGATATCTACCGTCTACTATTTAAAATATGTTGAAATTACGCATCTTTGCCACCTCAGTGATATATGCGTCTCTTTCATTCTTATGAGATTTCTCATTGTATTTTGATTGAACAGCGACTCATGCCGGTTTGTGTCTGACATTTGCGCAGTTTGGTTATTTTTATTTTATTGAACGAAGACCCAATCGTTATTGAGTGTGTTTACGACTAAAATTAAAGGTAAGTTGCATTCAATTTTTAAATTTTATATTGACAAATAAAGTTTTGAGTTAGTTTACTATTTATTTTAATAATATATTTTGTGAAACATTTAGTTTTAAGATAGTTTATCATTTAACGTAATTTTATTTTTTTAGACCCATTGTAAATTAAGTCCGTTTACCATTAGAACCTATCTAATATTGAAAATAACATTTGTAATATTTAAGTATAAGTCTATTTACTACTAAAGTCTATTGTTACTTAGGCGCCGCAGTATTACTTGAGTCTTTGTATGAATAAAAAATAATGTAATATAACGCGTAATTTTTTCATAGCCTATAATATTTTTATGTTAAGTCGTTGTTAGTTTAAATATAGCTTATAATGTATTGATTTGAACAATAGACATAATACACTTATTTATGTTTAGGTTCATAATGTCATCCAATAGATCAAAAAGATAATGCAGCTTATTGAAGCTCAAGACCCTGCGCCATAACCAGCCACACTAGATAAAGAACTTGATGATTCGGTACCATCGACTCAAGTGCAGGTAACTACCAACTGTAACTTTATAAACTAGCTCTTTTCTAAACTAGCTTTTCTTCTTCTTTGTTTTATAGTTGCTAAAAAAACATTTTTTTAAAGATTTTAGCTGATATAACAATTAAGGCCGAAAATCAGCGTTACTCAAACGTAGAGGAATATTTTCAAATTTTGGAAGCGGCTTCAGTCAGTAATGTTGATTGCACTGATGAGAGATATTCAAATTTTGAAAATAGCGATGTCGATTTAAGTGATCAAGATCCAACATACATCCCGTCTTGCAAGCTTGCTGCCTCTACCAAACGCAGGGCATATTAAATCTGTGCTGAGGCACTGGTTACTAAGGATCCGGAGGTTAAAACCTCAAAAAGGAAGTATAACCAAGCTTCTAGGTTCTTTAAGCGGCAAATTGCCAGAGCAAGGTCCGAGCATACCGCCAAAATTGGCGAGAAGCTTGAGAGCTACCCGTCCGGAACTCATCAGTTTTGGGCGCTCTCAATGGCGGCACTTGGCAACAGCCTTCGCTTCCGCTATTACGCACAAGAAATGACATCTTGGTCCACACGGCAAAAGAGAAAGCCGATCTCCTGGGCGCTCTCTTTGCCTCAAACTCGACATTGGATGACCAAGGAACAACGCCGCTGACCATCCCGCAGTGCCAGAGCTCAATGCCTGAAGTTAAGTTTAACCAAACAGCTGTTAGGCGAGCTCTGTCCTCTTTGGACATCCACAAGTCGAGCGGGTCAGATGGCATCTCTCCCCTAGTGCTCCATTCTTGTGCTCCTGAGCTGACACATTACACGGTGCTAACGCGTTTGTTTCGGCACTACTACTCAGTCGGCGTAGTTCCAGACTCATGGAAGAGCGCTCTTATCCACCCGATCCCAAAGAAAGGCGATGGTTCCGATCCATCTAACTACAGGCCTATTGCTATCACCTCCCTGCTCTCAAAAGTCATGGAGAGCACTATCAATAGCCAGCTCTTGGTTTATCTAGAGGATCACCGATTGATTAATGACCGACAATATGGCTTTCGCCATGGTCGCTCAACCGGTCATCTTCTGGTTTACCTAACCCACCGTTGGGATGCGGCTATTGAAAGCAAGGGAGAGGGTCTGGCAGTTAGTTATGACATGGCGAAGGCCTTTGATCGAGTGTTCCATGGGGCGCTCCGGGCTAAACTTCCATCCTATAGGCTTCCCGAGAATTTATGCAAGTGGATCACCAGCTTTCTCACTGGGCGCAGCATCAAGGTCGTTGTCGACGGTTTTTGCTCCAAATATATATGAAAAGGGTTTATTTTTTTAAGTAAATTAGAAGTTTTCGTTTATTAATAGCGATTTTTTCTGCTTCATATATAAGACTTATAATTTAATTTTATTATTTTTATCTGTTACGTTTTTTATCTGTTGTGAATGAATGGGTGTTGCAATAAATTGATGATTATATTTTTGTCTTTTTATTAATGAAAAAATACCAATATATAATTTATTCACGGTCTGCTAATGTGAATAAACAGACCTAATCTTTAAATTTATTTTCTTCATGTAATCATGTACAGACTTAATACTTAATTTGTTAATATAATTAATGAATTATTTAAACTGAAACAGGCTTAAAAAGTAATGGCACATTTGTATTATAAAATATTTTCTTCACATTTATAAAACAATGACCTAACTTGAAACATATTTTTTATAACATGTTTTTAAAGGAGATATAATTTGTTTCTGTTATTTTTTTTATTGAAATCTCATTAATACCTTACCATTCTATAAAAAAAACAAGCATTCATAATCAATTAATAATCAGTTTGCATAAAAATCATCAACAACGAGGATAAGACCTCATAGCACGATCTTCTTTTGCTATTTCCCAAAAATCGTCTTTTTTGAGTTATGTCAGTATTCCAATAAGCATGCGATATATACTTTTTTTATTTAGTATAATAAAAAATTGTGAAGTAAAAATAATAAATAAGGAAATAGAATAAGGTAATTATTTGTGTCATAGGAAAAGTTTTTTTTCATTTTATGGTCGTAAAAGTACGTATAATCGAATTATTTGAATGATTTCAGAAAATAAATTGTAAATAATACGATTACACACACACATTTTCATTTTAAAAATGTATTTTTTTTTAATTAAAGAGTAACTTTTTTTGTTGATGTATTAATAAAATCCGCTCCAAACCGAATTTCTTTAAAATAATTTATTTACATTTCATTACAAAAAATAGATCCTTTTTGAAGAGGATTGGGCATTTCTTACTACGCGAAAAGTAAATAATAAATATGGTCAAAATAAAATAATAATAATAAAAAATCAGCTCCTCTTTATATCCGGCACATAGCAGGTAGGCAGAGGGAACCTAGTGTTAATACGCTCCGTTCCCGACTTTCCGCCTTGTGTATTGAGGAACTTAACGCCGCACATTGCCTCGCCGCCAGATAAATAAATATTTCATCTCCTTGAGTAGGGATCGAACCCAAAACCAGTCGATTTTACAGTCACACTTTGTGCCCCTGCGCCACGACTGGCCTCAAAAAATATATCTTTATTATTATCATATATGTATGTATTCATGTTATTTGCAGGAATCATAATTTCTAATTAGTAACAATGCTAAAGATAATATATTGAACTCTATTATATGTACATGATGACCTATCGTGTTATATAAGGTTAGGAGATAAGTCAAACAAACAAATAGTTTCTAGAATTACATTGTTATCATATTACTTATATAAGAAAAGAGTTTAAGAGGAAAGTATTTTTATTTTTATTTAATATTAATTTTGTTTATGGCATTAGAAAATTAGGTATTACTTTTAAACAAAAAAGGTTAACTCAGTAATTCCTAAGTATTAGCTTACATTATAAAATAAAGACCAGTCGTGGCGCAGGGGTACAAAGTGTAACTGTAAAAACTAGTTGTGGGTTCGATCCCCACTCGAGGAGATGAAATATTTACATTTCTTCGCTCTGGCCTCCAGAATTAGGTGGAAAGTGGGGAACGGAGTGTCTTAACACTAGGTTCCCTCTGCCTACCCTGCTGTGTGCGGGATACAGCGTGAAGCTAATTTTTTTTTATATAAAATAAAAAGCTCCTGTTCGTCTTACATATATATAACGATAAAACAAATATAAACGTTGAGTTAAATTAATATATAATACAATAATTTAAACCCACAGCCTTCATGCCCAGGCAGTTAAGGTTAGACAGCACGCCACTGTACTACAAGGTTATGTTACACTATTACCAAAATCAAATTTCTAATTTAATGAGTTAATATTTGATTAAGTTAACTATTAACGGAACCGTTCCATTGGTAATACTAAACAAGATATAATTATATCATTTATTATGTGTACATATATGTATGTATATACATTTTGGAATAATTCTGTATATACGTGGCTATATTAATAAATTCTCAACATATATTAAAAAAAGTAATAGTAACCGACCACAGTAGTAGTTGAGGCCAGTCGTGGCGCAGGGGCACAAAGTGTGACCGTAAACGCGATAGGTCGTGGGTTTGAATCCCATTCGAGGAAACAATATATTTATTTTTTTTTCGCCCTGATTTCGAGGCAATGCGCGGCGCTGAGTTCTGTCACTCAATACGCAATGCCAGAATTCAGCGGAAAATGAGGAACAGAGTGTCTTAACACTAGGTTCCCTTTGCTTACTTTGCTGGAGAAACAGCGTGACGCTTAAAAAAATAATAACAATATAAAAACAAATGCATTTGTTCACGAGTGAGTGACCTAATGATCATTGATAGCCAAAGTGTTTATACAGTAAAAACAATCATTAAATGACTATTTAGGGTATTATGTATGTAAATATTTTTATAGTATGTATTTACTTGCTGAAGCATTTATTGCTTTATTAAACTTTGTGTTCGTGTTTTTTTTAAATATCATTATATAGCCAGTAACAGTTCGATAACAAACTCCCAGACCAAATACTCCGGTCGGAAAGTGTTGCCGAAAAATCGTTATTAATATATAAAAAAATTAGAGGCATTGAGAGGCGGAACTTAACATCGCGCTTTGCCTCGCCACCAGAGCGAAGAAATGAAAATATTTAACATTGATGGAGAGGGAGTTTACAGTCATCGATCTCTCCCCTGCACCGTGAATGGTCTCATATATATATATATTTAATTATATATTAATATATCACATTGTTGTTTATTTTCTAAAGTCTTAAATATTTTTATAACAATTATGTGATGTTTCGTTCCGTCGATCTTTAAATCCAATTAAAATATAACTATACAAAATATATAAAAAAAGAGAGATGGCTTTCAAATGATCTTCATAATTTTTTGCTTCTTAATATTAATTTCTATCATAATTTTATTCAATGTTTTAAAGTCCTCTTTTACTTATTTTAGTGATATTCTCTACATTTTTAGAAATTAATCCGATATTATATTACGTATACTGAGTTGAAATATGAGTGGCTCTGTTTATGCAATTTTCGACTTGCCTTAACCAGTGGGCGTGTGGCGATTACGTCATCGCTCGTAGTGCTCAGAGAATAAGATCCATTTTGCTATAATATTAGAAACGGACAAGCCACGTTTGTATCACAGTCCACACCTACGTTCAATTAGAACATCGTTCTTTTGATTCTTGTGTAAAGAATCATATAATGTTTACATTTTTTCCAGCTTCACGCTGTATCCCTCACATAGCAGGGTAGGCAGAGGGTAACGTAGTGTTATAACATTCCATTCCCCACTTTCCGCCGAATTCAGGAGGCATTGCATTGTTGAGTGGCGGAACTCAACACCGCGAATTTTTACTTAATGAATATATATGAAAAATATGTACAGTTTTGTTATACATACTTTTTATAATTCGTTTATGTTATAAATGACAAAGATATAATTATTTTTGAAGCCAGTCGTGGCGCAGCGGCACGAGGGGTGACTGTAAAACCGACTTCGATCTCCACTCGAGGAGATGAAATATTTACTTAAATTTATATTTCCATTTCTTCGCTCTGGTGTCGAGGTTATGCGCGCCGTTGAGTTCTGCCACTCAACACGCAATGCCTCCAGAATTCGGCAGAAAGTGGGGAACGGAGTGTCTTAATACTAGGTTCCCTCTGCCTACCGTGCTGTATGCGGAATACAGCGTGAAGCTTTTTTTTACTTCATCAAAAATTATAATATTAATTTATGTTATCGAAATTAAAAAATTAAATTAAGTTAAAAATTAAATCAGCTTCGAATGTTATGATACATATTTTTATTAATACGTCTGAAAAAATATGCGGAAAGTGAAGACACCACTGTTTTGACACTAGTCTGTCTTCATCTAGTTCCAAAGATACGTGAAGAAATGTATTATTTGTAAGAAATTTAACATTGAAATATAGTTGAGGGATGCATTTATCCAGCTCAAGCACGCATGCTGCCCATGGACCTGGATCCAGCTCTGTCATTCTGCACTCACTTAGTCTACGGATATGCCGGGATCCAGTCTGACACCTACAAAATGGTGTCCTTGAACCCCAACTTGGACGTGGACCGATCACACGCTAACTACAGAGCCCTTACCAACTTCAAGACCAAATACCCTGGACTGAAAGTGTTGCTGTCTGTTGGTGGTGATGTCGATATTGAAGAGAAAGAGAAATATAATTTGCTGGTAAGTTTATTTTTTACTATTTGTAATAAGTTTATTAGGAATAATTACACAAATTTGTTTTGGTATAGTATTGACGATATGTATAAAATTTTGGATGAGAGAACGTTGGAATAACGTTACTAAAAAAATATTATAATTTAGGTAAAAATACAATTATTGTTTACTATATTAATTTTTTTTTATCTTATATATGAGGCCGGTCGTGGCGCTGGGGCACAAAAGGTGGCTGTAAACGTTACTGGTTGTGTGTTCGATCTCCACTCGATGAATTGAAATATTTATTTACATTTATATTTCCATTTCATCGCTCTGGTGTCGAGGCAAAGTGTGGCGTTAAGTACCGCCACTCAGCATGCAATGCCTCCAGAATTCGGCAGAAAGTGGGGAAAGCAGTGTCTTAACACTAGTATCCTGAGTACCCTTTGCCTACCCTGATGTGTGCGGGATACAGCGTGAAGCTGAATTCGATTTTATCTTACATATGGCTATACATAATAATATATGTTTAAACAATTATCTCATTCACTTGTGCAAGCGACGTTTAATATAATTTCATAATAAATATTTATTGTCCGTCCGTTAAGTTATATATACCTATGTGTAATTTCATATATACATAGAGGAAAATACATAAAAAAATAAATATAACTAAAATCCTTGTAACTTGGATGTTCTGTTTCTTAAATTTATATAAAATAAAATAATTTACCACTATGTGTTCGAAAAAATAAAACCTGCTTCACGCTGTATTCCGGATACAGCAGGGTAGGCAGAGGTAACCTAGTGTTAAGACACTCCGTTTCCCACTTTCCGCCGAATTTTTAGAGGCATTGCGTGTTGAGTCGCGAAACTCTACGCCGGGCTTTTTGCTTTGGTGCCAGAGCGAAGAAATGAAAATATATAGAAATAATTCATTCCCTCGAGTGGGAACCTAACCCACAACCGTCACTTTACAGTCACACCCTTGTGCCCCTGCGCCACGATAGCCTCAGGCATATGTTTACATCAAACGGAATAATAAATTAAATAATTATAAATTAATACATGCGAATGCAATAAATTACAGCATTTCAAATTAAAGCCAGAGAACTAATTATTCGCTCAAAGGTTATTAGTGATGTACAGAATTTTGTTGACTGTACAAACTAAATTATTCAAGCAGGGTACGCGGGTAGCGTGGCAGATTTGCTAGGCATATAGGTAACGTGACCAGATGTTCCGTTTTGAATGGGACTGTCCTAGTTCACGCTTGTGAGCCATGGTGTCCCGAAACATGGCCCGGGACGTACAAATGTCCCGTGTTTCGAAATGACACTATCAAAAGATAACTAAATGGAATAGTCCACACAAAAATTTAAGTACTCAAAATTGAAGTCAATTACCTAAAAAAAGAAACGATATCACTATATAGTAGGTAGTATCAAAAAAAAAGGAAAGCCACCCAAACAAAAACAAAAGCATTCCTCTAAAAATTAGATGTTATATTTTCTTAAAACAATTGTTTAAAAATAATAATAATTGCAAATTATTAAATCGATGTCCCGTTTTGGACACACAAAGAATGGTCACGCTACGTACAGGAGACGTAGACGCAGCAGTAGGTATGTGACGGGTATTTACAATCAGCTATTTTTATTTATTTGAACATTTCAATAAACTGATTTCTTACTTATATAAACTATTATTTAAAAACATATCTACTTTTGTTTACTTTTTTATAATGTAAATTTGGTCTTGCTGTATTTTTTTTAATATTATTTAACAACGAATTTACGACCAAAGAAGTATCAAATACAGGCCATGGTGGCGCAGTGTGACAATTTAAATTTTATTCTAAATGTGATTGTTCTGGGTTCAATTAATACTGTTATTCAAGGGAATAAAATATTTTTGTTTCCCCGTTCTGACAAGATAAAGCAATACGTTGAGTTTCCGCTACTTTACACAACGACTTGATTACGAGTTATTCCTTATCCTCAAGCACATTTATGACGCATGGGAGAAGTCACAAAATGCAATTGGAGTGTTTTGTGATTTATCCAAAGCCTTTGATTGTGTAGACCATGAAACTCTGTTATTAAAACTTTATCATTATGGTATACAAGATACTGCCCTTGATCTTATTGCCTCATATCTAAGCGAAAGAATCCAGAAAGTTAGTATAAATAATGTAAAATCATCTGGATCTCTTCTAAGGATGGGCGTTCCACAAGGATCTATACTTGGTCCCCTTTTATTTCTTCTTTATATTAATGATCTGCCTTTTTATGCAAAGAACCTATGTGATATTGTACTCTTCGCAGATGATACCTCTTTAATATTTAAGGTAGACAGAAATAAAACAAACTATGACGAAGTGAATAGTGCATTATCGCATATTCTTTATTGGTTTGATATGAATAATCTAATGTTAAATGCTAAAAAAACTAAATGTATTGAATTTGCTTTACCAAACGTTAAAACGCATAATTTTAGTCTAGAAATTAAAGGAGAAACAGTCAGTGTGTCGGAATCAGCTATTTTCTTAGGTTTAACGATAGATTCCAAACTCCAGTGGAACACTCATCTAGAAACACTTGCGGATAAACTCAGCTCTGCCGCGTTCGCAATAAAAAAAGTAAGACAAATGACGGACGTTGAAACTGCCCGACTAGTCTACTATAGCTATTTTCATAGTATTTTATCTTATGGAGTGTTGCTATGGGGCAGTGCTTCAGATATAAATTCAATATTTATTCTTCAAAAAAGAGCCGTGAGATATCTTTATAATCTAAGGGCTCGAGATTCTCTGCGAGATGTTTTTAAAGATGCAGGTATTATTACAGTTGCTTCACAATTTGTATATTATAATATTATGTTTGTCCGGCAAAATGTACAGTGTCATAGTAAAAATAGAGATATACATACGATAAGAACGAGAAATAAAGATAAACTTGTTACGCCACGTTTTCGCCTCCAAAAAGTTAATAAATCTTTTATGGGTCTGAGTATACGTGTATATAATAAACTTCCGCAGTGTATTCTAAGTTTGCCACTACCACAATTTAAAGTAGCTTTAAAAAAAATATTAACAAGTAAAGCTTATTACACTGTTCAAGAATATTTAGAGGATAAACATGTATGGAATTAATGTCTATTGAATGTGATGCAGGATAGCTGCCAGTTAATGTAATAAAATTATATATTATACCATTGACTTTGAAAAGAGCAACTGTTGAGTTTCTTGCCGGCTCTTCTCAGCAGAACTGCCTTCCGAACCGGTGGTAGCTTTTTATTTTTTGTTATATGTTCATTCGACGATTCAAAAGTGGCTCCTGCCCTCCTGTCTGGTACATGCGGGGTACAGCGTGAAGCTGAAAAAAATATCATTCTAATGTTCATATAATTTCAGCTCGAATCACCACAAGCTCGTGTAGCTTTCGTCAATTCAGGTGTGCTATTGGCTGAACAGCACGGCTTCGATGGTATCGACCTAGCTTGGCAATTCCCCAGAATCAAGCCTAAGAAGATCCGTTCCACATTTGGTAAGTAAATCATTTTGTATGCAGAATAGCTAATTAATAATAGGATGATTTACGAATTTTTTCTTTTTCAATAAAATGGAATACACAAAAAACACAAATTAAATGTATTGACATGTATGTTTTGATATAATATTTTAGATTTCAATTTACTGTTAGCATTTTAATATTTTTAAGTATCTACTTAATAAAACATGTTACATTCAAGCATATAAAGTATATAATTCAGCTCCACGCTGTATCCCACACACAGCAGGGTAGGCAGAGGGAACCTAGTGTTAAGACACTCCGTTCCCCACTTCCTGCCGAATTCTGGAGGCAATCCGTGTTGAGTGGCAGAACTCAACGTCGCGCTTTGCTTTACACCAGAGCGAAGAAATGGAAATATAAATTTAAGTAAATATTTCATCTCGAGTGGAGATCGAACCCACAGCCAGTCGGTTTTGCAGCCATAATTTTTGCCACGACTGCATGTGGAATAATTTGCATTTAATATAAAGTGGAGTAACCAGTTTCTCCGTATTCCAATACAGGTACATTCTATTAAAGAAAAAAAAATAATACATTCTACTAAAATTTAACTAGGATCCATCTGGCATGGTATCAAGAAGACTTTCGGCACTACACCAGTCGATGACAAAGAATCTGAACACCGCGAAGGATTCACAGCTCTCGTACGCGAAATGAAGTCCGCTTTGAACCTGAAGCCCAACATGCAGCTCTCCGTCACCGTTCTACCTAATGTCAACGCTAGCAGTAAGTTCACATATTTTTTTGAGGATATCATTTTTTTGGCGTCATATCTGTGTTCGTACGCAACAGAGTAGACAAAGGGAACCTAGAGTTAAGACACTTTGTTGCCGATTTTCCGCTGAATTCTGGCAAAAGCATTGCTTGTTGAGTGGTAGAACTCAGCGCTGGATATTCATATCATATTTAATTAATTGTTTCTATTATTTTTTAACAGAGTTTTCGAAGCTTTATTGATGAAAAAAATAATAATTTAAAAATTAAAATTATTTTGTATGTAAGTTACATTTATTTTTATATTAATATATTTTTCTTTCAGTTTACTTCGACGTTCCAGCCATCATTAACTTAGTAGACATTGTTAATGTAAACGCATATGACTACTACACTCCTGAAAGAAATCCTAAAGAAGCTGATTACACCGCCCCCATTTACAAGCCCCAGAACCGCAATGACCTCTTGAACGTAGATTCCGCTGTATCCTACTGGTGAATATTACATTTAAATAAGAAAAATTAAGTATACCTACGTAGAGGGAACCTAGTGTCCTCCGTTCCCCACTTTCTGCAGATTGTTTCGCGTGTTAAGTGGTGGAACTCAACGCTGGACTTTTGCTTTGTTGCCAGAGCGGAGAAATGAAAATATTAATAAATTGCATACCCTCGAGTGGGGATCGAACTCACAACTGTCGCGTTACAGTCACACCTTTGTGCCCATTCAGACATTTGAATCATTTCAAATATTCATGATGTATGTGTCGTTTTAATATGATTTCTTTCCACTATTTATTAATATCTGAAGTTTTGGTTGTATAATGAATGTAAAAATAGTTTAAACCTTAGATCTACAAAGCTTGGGCAATTTTAAGTTAATATATTATATACACAGCAAGAAAGGTAATTTTTTTAGCTTCACGCTATATGTATTTAGCCGGATAGGTACAGGGAGCGAGTGTTATTATTGTAGAAATGTGGGATTCCCACAATTGAGAATCGGACCCATAAACGTCGCTCTTACAGTTAGACCCTGCATCGCTGCGCTTCCAGAATCTCTTTTAAATTATTCAAAATAAGTTTCATAATATATTTCTTTATTTACATCTAGGCTAAGCGCTGGAGCTCCTAGCACCAAAATTGTAGTAGGCATCGCCGCCTACGCCCGCACTTGGAAAATGGACTCCGAGAGTGAAATATCCGGAGTACCTCCTCTCCACGTCGACGGCCCCGGCGAGGCTGGTACGTTGTAAATAAATTGAAACGGCATAACTGTCATTTGCTTTGATGGAAGTATGGTAGTTTACATATTGTGTAGATAGATAAAAGGAACAGCTGTTTTAATAAGCATATTGTTTGTGAACTTGCATTCTGATGTGATTGTAGCATATTTAATAAATATTGACCGACTGATTGATATGTTCAAGTTTACATTTATACAAAAAGGACTGTATAAAAGATATGCATAATATATTATGTCAACATTAAAAAAAAAACGCTTTACTTTTTATTTGGAATCAGGATTTATTAGTTTATATTAATTAAGAAATTCCTATATCTTCCTTTATATACTTCAGTAACAAAATTAAATTTTAAATATAACATTTTTAGGTCCTTACACAAAAACCGAAGGTATTTTGAGCTATCCAGAAGTGTGCGAGAAACTCCTTAACCCCAGAAATAACAATGGAAAACTCCAGCATGTAAGAAAAGTAACAGATCCCAGCAAACGCTTCGGTAAGTACTTCGGCCATCGCATTCTAAAGTAGAAGTAGTATAAGCTTTGAATCCTAATTTGCTAAATTTAGTTGAAATCATATTTTGGAATCTGACCAAAATTCTATTGCCAAGGTGAATAAAAATTTCCAATGTCCAATATGCTTAAGCTTGAAAAACACTTATTAAAATATTAGGCATTTGAAATTTTACTCATAAAATTGACAATAGTAGGGATGTGTGATATATTTCCATACAAGCAGACCCCACGCGTGTTGCAATGTTTATTTAAGAGAATTCCGGGGTCAATAACAGTCTATATGTTGCTCCACGATCATTCCTTAGTGTTAGTCTTATAATCGGTTCAGCTGTTCCGAAGATTAGTCCGGACTAACATAAAGACACACCGACATTATTTTAAATTGTTTGTGTTTTCGTATATTACACTTGACCAGGCCCTTTAATTTTATTTATATATATAGATATGTAGATAGCGGCTCTGCTAAGTAGTAGTTAAAGATATTATAGAGCATCATGGTGTAGCCTGGTTTGTACTTACATAAAATGACAGTACCAATATATAATTCTATATATTTATTTTCAAATATTGTTTTCACAATTTGGGATTTCTTGGGAATTAGATAAAAATTTAACTTTTCAGACAATGGCTTAAGAAAAGAAGGAGACTTTTTTGGTTGGTAATCCAAGCTTTCCGCTTTATTTTATGGTGTAGGTAACTAACATGAAGATGCTATGATGATATTCATAAAGATCTTTTTTAAAGAATAACACTATACAATAAAACTAATATTAATACTTATGTATATATGTATATAATTGATTTATTTATATAAAATATGTCTGTCAGAGATTCCTTATAAGGCCTTACTCTTGCTCGAACTCCATTGAATGTATTTAAGCTGTTTTTTGAGCATCAAAATATTTTTAATTATTTCATTCATCTTATAATTATTTACAATCTTTATATAAGGCATTTCGACGATGAATATCAAAATAATATTATTTAAATGGATACTTTGTTTAGCAGTTTTATAACCTAATCTATTTCTGTTGACCTACTACTACTACTGTATGTAATAAGCACATTTCCTTTTATAATAGTGTAATTTACGAGCACCACAGTCACCACGCGCTTTTTCATGCACCATATATTATAAGTATGGATTTTAATTTAATAAAACTTTCAGGAACATACGCGTTCTCTCGTCCCGACGACAATGGTGAAGGCGGTATTTGGGTGAGCTACGAAGACCCTGACACTGCTGGACAGAAGGCGACATATGCTAAGTAAGTTTTATAAACATTATTTTTTTCAACTTTACGCTGCATCCCGTACATGGCAGGGTAGGCAGAGTGAACTTCGGAACATAGTGTTAGGACACTCCGTTCTCATTAAGTAGTAGTTTGGAAGATGAGCGCGATCAATCAAACAAATAATTCTCTTTTATGATATTAGTATATATTAATTTATTGGTTATTATTAATTACAGTAGGTAAACCTAAAAATATCTGAGTAATATTTATTAATTTTGTTTAACTTATGTATCACTACTAAACTAAGATCCTTACACAAGTATCGCTTAAGTAACAATAAAACGGATCAAGAAAATATCCTGTACAATCCTGGCTTAAAGTAATGTTCTGACTTTACGATCATTTTGTGGATTAGAGACATTGTGGTACTAATAATTTTAGCGGTTTATTAAAAACAATTTAAATTAAATTAAATCAGCTTCACGCTTTATCCCACACGTAGCATGGGTGACAGAGGGAACTTAATGTTTAGACACTTCGTTCCCCACTTTCCGCCAAATTCTGGAGGCATTGCGTGTTGAGTGGCGGAACACAACGCTGCGCTTTGCCTCGATACCAGAGCGAAGCATTGGAACATTAGCATATACATTTAAATAAATACTTCATTTCCTCGATTGGGGATCGAACCTACGATCAATCGCGCTTACAGCATACTTTGTTTCAATGCGCCCCGAATGGCTTCATTTAAAAACTATGTTTTGCTAGTTTTCTAAATTTTATCTAAAAACAGTACATAAATAAATGTAGTATCTTCAAAAATTTAATCATCTACTCTATTGGTTCGAAATTCGATGAAATTGCTGTCCAGTATTGAAAAGAATGACAAACTTATAGGACTATTATATTGGCCGATTACAGTGGGATGTGGAACGGATGGTCTATTGATCATTTTAATCAACGATACACTAGTTTCATAGGCGTAGTACTCGTATGTTCACATATTAAACTATTATGTTCTTTATTATGTATGTAATAGCATTTGAAACTGGATAACATTACATATATATGAAGAATTTTATGAAACATATCTGTCTGTTAGTATTATTTATCTCGGTAAAGTAATTTTAGAAATAATTACTTATTTCATTGTTTTTTTTTTATTTCTAGATCTAAGAACCTCGGCGGAGTGTCTCT
The DNA here is from genome assembly GCA_021202915.1 of Heliconius himera. Lineage (NCBI taxonomy): Eukaryota > Metazoa > Arthropoda > Insecta > Lepidoptera > Nymphalidae > Heliconius > Heliconius himera. The sequence continues at coordinate 39,070 of JAJHJA010000975.1, forward strand.
GTCAGATCTCTCAATGGACGACTTCCGCGGTCTCTGCTCAGGCGACAAGTACCCCATTCTACGCGCTATGAGATACAGAGTCTAAAAATAGAGTCTAGAGTGATAAAATAATTGTAATAATAAATAGTAATTTCAATAGCACGAGAAAACTCAAAAATATATTTACCTTATGTGATTAATAATTTTTAAATACTTGTGACATTGATTGTATTAGGTACTCAATATATAAAGCAATTACTGTACCAATATATAGTAATTTATTGTTTGTAATTACGCTGTTTACACGAAGATGTTATATGATAGACAATAAATATATTTTCTATTAAAGTGTTTTATTATTTTACGGCATAAAGTTTATATACACATATATTTATTTAAACTTCTAAATATAAAATAAATATGTTCTATTTTCTGAATTATTTAATTATTAAAAATATTTTATGTATACTATAATTATAAATTGTTTTATTTTAGACCATTTTTATATGTATAAATGTTATTGAGATTAAAAAAGTTTTTATATCAATAAACCGACATTGACAGGTGTCATATTATTGAAACGTTCACATATTAGCGAAAATGTTCATGGTAATTCACAAAATTGTAAAATTACGCACTCCTAAGCCATGTTTTGGTTCATTTATATTATCATCTCACACAGATACATGTCCTACCAGACGTGAAAAACAAAAGCCTACATGTCCTTCAAGTGACCCTCCGAAATCTTCAAGCGATGGTTCGGCATCTTCATGTGGTTCTCTAGTTTCCTCAGGTGATCCTCCGGCGTCCTCATGTGGTTCTACTACATCTTCAGGTGATCCTCCAAAGTCAGGCTTGAAGAGAGCCTTGAAGTCTGGTCCAGTGCGCTTTGGCTTTCTACCTGAGGAGTGGTTTCTGTTCTTTCATTCTAAAACTGGTGTGAGTGGACCATACATCTTTGGTATAGTCCTTGCAAATTATTTATGTAGTAAAGAAATTTATGTAATGGAACATGAATATTATACTGGACTCTCTGTGGTCCCGATGCTCTATTTCGCATCTACACGTCTCGGCCCCAATTTAGCCGAATATCTTGATAAAGAAATAGATGAAATAACTAATGCCTTGGAAAAAACTAGGAAAGACGAGATGAGTATTTTCGAAGACCAAATAAAAATGGCAAAAGACGCACAATGGAGAGCGGAGGGGCAGAAAATGTTAATGGACGCTAAGAAAGAACATATTGCAATGCAGCTAGAAGCCATATACCGGGAGAGGTATATGGAAGTTTTTCGAACTGTCAAAAATCGTTTAGATTATCAAGTAAGGTTGCATCGAGCTCTTATAAGAATACAACAAAAATGGACGATCGAATGGATCATACAGAACGTGAAAAAGGCTATTACGCCAGAATTTGAAAAACAAGTGTTTGAGAAAGCATTACAAGATATATCGGCGATAGCAGGACGGGCGTAACATTAAAGAACGGCACATTTTGCTTTAGTAATTCCAATTACTATTTAAATGTTATTACTACGAACAAAAGTGTATTGTGGTTATAAAAGAGCATGATTTATGAGTGGAAAGCAATTTTCTTTGATTAAATGAAACATGATATTAAAAATGTTACATTCACATTTTGGCTTTATATTTGTTATTTTAAATTTAGGAATACCTATAGTAAATTTACAAAATTTTACCACTTCTACTACTACTACTGAGGGTATGTATGCGGAAGAATTTATGAAAATCATATATTTCATAGTTAATGTAAACAGTTTAAAATACTTGATATTTTTACACTAGAATACGATATTGACGTTAATTATTAACAACTTCTTACAATTACAATTTGTTTATACAGCAATCGATTTCATGAATATGGACGCTTCGATTTATTGTAAATTTCAAGCAAATGGCTACGACTGTGATGGTGGTGGTAGGTTTCTGCCAAAGTAAGTTCCAAATGAATATAATGCACATTGAGTAAAAAAAACAAAGACGATTCAAAGCGTACGTGTAACTTTCAAACTACACAAAGAAATTTAATGCATACTTGTTAGAAAACGTATAAAAATTATATAATAACGTAGCGAGATTTTTATAATTTTTATACGTTTTCTTAATAAGTATTTTTCTTTCTTGAGTATATTCAACATTTAAATTTAAAAAAAATGAATGCAGTTTTTACTAATAGACAGAATGGTTCATACATACTCGTATATACAAAATATGCAAGATCTTATATGAGTAAAACGGACAAAATTGTGACATACATTTGTCTTATGAGATAAATGAAAATTATATACTTATTACGGAATTTTACCGATATCATTTAAAAATAAAAAATTGTCCCAATTTTGTTTTAAATTTAGCAAAAAATATTGAATTAACTGCTGTTATTTAAATATAAGTAACACTTTGGCAATTTTAAGTCACTGAAACTTTGAGTATGTAAATATATAATTTATAGCCAATATTTACATATAAATATTTATCCTTAGATTCTACTATGATACGTTGCTGGAGGATTGCAAAAGCACTACGATAGGAAGTTGCCCTAACAACTTGAACTCATTCGGTTCGCTTTCCAGCTGTCACAAAACTTGTCGAGGTATAATATACTAATGTTAATAGAGACTTACATTTTAATTTAATTCCTCAAAGAATTTTTTTTGGAGCCATGGTGGCGCAGCTTGCGACTGTAAGCGTGACGGTTGTGGGTTCGATTCTCACTGGGGAAATGAAATATTTGATATTTTCATTTCCCAATTGATAACGAGGCAAAGCGCGCCCTTTATTTCCGCCGGAAAGCGGGGAACGGAGTGTTTTAACACTAAGTTCCCTCTGCCTACCCTGCTAAATGCGGAATACAGTGTAAAACAAAAAAAAATAATATAAGAAAAATCCTGTTAAGATACTACAAGCAAAATTTTTAATTTGCAATATTGCTTCATAGAAAAAATCGCTCAATAACTATTCTATGCCGCATCGAGCTGCTAATAAAGTATGTTCTAATGGATTTTTTAATTAAACTCCATGCAGATGTCGGCGCGCATAAACTTCCGGCAAATCTATCGACGAGAGTCATATGTCGCTTGCAATATGATTTTGGCAGCTGTAACGGATATTATCCTAAGTGAGTATATATATAGGCCAGTCGTGGCGCAGGGGCACACAGTGTGACTGTAAAACCAACTAGTTGTGGGTTCGATCCCCATTCGAGGCGATGGAATATTTACTTAAATTTATATTCCCATTTCTTGGCTCTGGTGTCGAGGGAAAGCGCCGTTGAGTTCTGCCACTCAACACGCAATGCCTCCAGAATCCGGCAGAAAGTGGGGAACGGAGTGTCTTAACACTAGGTTCCCTCCGCCTACCCTGCTGTGTGCGGGATACAGCGTAAAGCTGACTTATTTTTATATAAATATGCTGCTTTGAGAATGGCATGGAAGTTATATTAATAATAGAAGTTATATTAATAATAAAAGAAATAATATAATTTAATTTATCTTGAAGCCATCACAGTGCACACAAGCGTGTCACGCGTCAGGTCGTGGTTTTGATTCTCATTCGAGAAAATGAAATATTTAATATTTTCATTTAATATTAAAACGAGATACAGTCCGCAAGGAACAGGCTGACCTTTGCGCTTGTGAGAATAGTGTAGGTGCAACATCGCTTTCTTAGCCTAAACCGGCTTATATTGCTTTTTGAAATCCGCCTTACGCCTCTTTACTATTTTATTTTGTATGATTTATTAAAAATTAAAAGATAAAGTACGTACTATCACTATATAACATCGAAATATGTATGTGACCAAGCATTAAAAAAGGAAAGAAATCGTTGACACTGCTGCCCTTGATGATATAATGGAAAGATTAATTATTAAATCAAACAACACATCAAACGAGAGAAAATCTTATAAGGATACAATATCCCGTGTAGAAGAATTGATATATTTTTCTTAAAATTAATTTATAATAATAAATTTTTTTTTTAGTTTTATTTTTGGCTCTACTTTTATAGTCACTCACACTAATGCAAAGCTCAGTTCACGATTTTCGATATGCATATAATTATACTCTATATACCTTTAGTAGTAGTGCTGAGTTAACTTTAATTTACATAGTGTTACTGTTAAGTGGATGGTAATCAAACCTTTAAGTTCTTAAATCTAAAATGTACTATAATTACGTCAAGGGCCATAAATAACAGGAGTCAGAAATTTACAAAAACTAAAAAAAAAACTTATTTGAACAGATTGCTTTATATAAGCGTATATTATATAAAGCAATTAAAACCGTATTTTATATAAGCGTATGGTTATAAAATATAAAATTTCCCTTTTTTGCCAAATATGTGAAAAATAGAAAATACATTTAAAAATGAAAAGAACACGAATCTGTGTTTTTTTAGGAAGTTTCATTCTATTTTTACATTTTCATTTCTAATTAGCGTTGTTTCGTCGTTCCAGGTGGTATTTTGACGTTACCACACGACGGTGCAAGGGTTTCTCTTACAGCGGCTGCGGGGGCAATTTGAATAGGTTCCTGACACAGCAAATGTGCGCCACTATATGCTCGATTGCTATAGATTAAGTTAAGTTATATAAATTATAGAAAGAAAATATTGTTCAAATTCAAAATATTGTATTTTATACTACTGATTGTCAGCAACACGTAAATATTAGTATGAAATAAAACTACAAAATCCATATATCAATCTATGTTTTGCTTAACAATTTAAATTTGGAACTACATTTTATTCATCTTAGTTTTTCCTGTATTTTCAAAATTTGTTAATAGTGTTCTAATATTACATAAATATTCTTTTAAGAATTGTGATTTTAATTAAAAACATTCAATCAATAGTAATAGCTTGACGATGTAGGTATCCCAGTTAGCAAAAATGGGAACCTGGAAACCTAGTGTTAAGACACTACGTTGTGTATTTTGGAAAATGGTGAACGTACAGGGTGTGTTGAGTGGCGGAGTTTAACTTTGCGCTTTGGCTTGACATCAGAGTGAATAATGAAAATATTAAATATTTCATTTCCTGGATCGGTAATCGAACCCACAACATGTCGCGTTTACAGTCACACCTTAGTGACCCTGCGCTTCGACTGGCCTCAACTCTCAAGTTCATAAATGTGAAAATGAGAATGATTTCCGTGAGTTACAGTTTATGTTGATTTTGTATAATTTACACATTTATAACATAACAATAACATAAAGCGAAAGAGCGAAATCACGTTTGAGTCGCTAGTTAGTATAAAGATGCTTCTTACTTGGATGATAAGGGCCAAAATGATATCAAGGGAATAAATATTAGGATATGTTGGGGGTTTCTTGACAGAGTCTTGGTTCAAATCTATAGAAGGATACGGAATGTAAATCATAAATAAATTAGCTTTACGCTGCAGTGTGCGCACTGCAGGGCAGGCAGAGGGAACCTTGTGTTAAAACACTCCGTTCCCGGAAATATAAATTTAAGTAAATATTTCTCCTCGAGTGGGTATCGAACCCACAACCAGTCGCTTGTACAGTCACACTTTGTGCCGCTGCGCCACGACTGGCCTACAGTATGTGTTTATACTTTATTAAGCATATTTTAATTGTGCTTTTATATCCAAAGTTAAAAATAATATTTCACATTGAATAATAATTTATAATATTATTTATACCTTTTGTTATATAAAAGGCTTATTACATCATATTGTCTAGATCTGTTCTACAGCCGTCTGAGACGATAGTTGTTGACCTTGTATCTGTATTCTATGTTTAACTAAAGCGAAATATCTTATCGGGTATTCATATACAAAAAAATCTTAATTTGGTCTCCAGGCTCAGTTATTATATATATTTTTATCTTAAATCCAAGGATGTTTCAAAGCTAAGTAAGTATAATGTTAAATTTTTTTTTAAACAAGACGTGACTTAAATATATTCTTGTTTTTCCGAAAAATATTCCAACATGTTTCTTGAAACAACTTGTACAATAATATTGAATCTTAGTAAAAAATCGAGGCCGTCGTGGTGCAGAGGCACAAGCGTGCGTGCGATTGCAAAGGTAAGTTCGATTCTCACTGAGAGGAATGTTATATTTAATATTTTTATTCCCTCGATCTGGTAATGACGCAAACGTTGGCGCATTACGTTCGGTCATTCAACCAGCAATTCCTCAGGAGTTCAGCAGAAAATGGGGAACGGAAGGGTCGTGAAGGAGTACGGAAAACTAACACTAGGTTCCCAGGTTCCCTCTGACTATCCTACTAAAAAAATATAGAAAAAAAAGTGAAAAATAGATCAGTTTTATAGAAAATTTCGAACATCTGAAAGTGATGAGTTTGTTAACGTAGAAAACAAACAACACATTGAAATAAACCCAAGATTGGAAATAGTATTTACTAACGTCCTCTGCTCAAAGGATTTTTTTCGTGAGCCAAAAGAAGTCTCTTGGCTTTTAATTTGCTTAGTACACACATTTCATATATTTCTTACACATTTTTTGTTTGTGCTGTCTGCGAATGTCGGATCCACAGTTTTCCAAATATTTTAAAATATTATCAGCGTATATTTAGACTATTTAATTTTTTGTTGGCTTTTCCAAGCGTAGATAGAGGTCAAGAAATTCCCAATCCCGATTTCGGAAACACACATGCAAAATATGTAATAATTTATTTATATTATCCCTTTATAACAAAGGAAGTTATTAAGCCATATTTATACATATCCTACAAAATCAGTCTATCCAATATATTATGTGAAAGGGTACGTTCCGTTTCTTAAAAATTACACAATATAGAAGTCAATATTACGATACAATTTGCTCCGTACATATTATATCAGTTTTATAAATTGGTTACAGAGCAAACGTTAGGGAAACAAGACAACTGTGCTCCCGGGAACCCATATAATGCTTTACAGTGTTTGTTCTTAAAATAAAGTTCTATTTTCCTTACCCCATCGATATTCAACCCTTGACGCCATTTATGATAATGTGGCCTATATCACCTGTCTTAGAGAAGGCAATTTCATACGTTTATCGTTCTAGCGTCTATAGTTGGGAAAATAGGTTTTTTCACATATGCAAGTATATAGAAACTTAATATGCTATATTGGAAATAAATTACTCCTAATTAAAGATAAATATATGATTTCTTTTAACTTAATATATTTATTTGTATATTTTCACACATTAAATATTTCATAAATAGTATTCTCTCTTGCCAGACGATAATTCTATAAAACGTATAAAAATTTGAACGTAGCGGGACTCGAACCCGCGCCTCCTGGAAACCGACCAGGCGCTCTGACCACTAAGCCATACGTTCTCATCAAGCTACGTTGAAATTTTTTATACGATTGTTACAAACTATTTATGTTTTTAGAACGTATGGCTTAGTGGTCAGAGCGCCTGGTCGGTTTCCAGGAGGCGCGGGTTCGAGTCCCGCTACGTTCAAATTTTTCAACGTTAGAGGGGTACGCTCCACGGGAACCCCAAACACGCTAAGCGTGAAATTTTAGAATATCAGGGGTCTACACTCCAACTTGAATGTCATCCACCATCATCTCGAAACGGCACGGCCGCCCTTGTTGTTCCTGACGGAGACTCATATTGCCTGATCAAGCGACTCAGCTCCGGCTACAAAATAGAACATAACTTTCATGTGAAGGCGCAAGAGCACAAGGGCAGAACTTAACGCGACGGTTGTGGGTTCAATCACAACTCGATTTTCATTTCTTCGCTCTAGCATTAAGGCAAAAGCCAGACGTTGAGTTCCGCCACTTAACACGCAATGCCTCAAAAAAATCGTCAGAAAGTAAGAAACGTAGTGTATTAACAATACGTTCCCTTTGCCTGATTTATTTTTATTTTTTATTGTTCGCACACAGGTAAAGAGGGAAGACTACGTAAGTAGATGTGAGTTTAAAAATGTTTGACAGATTTACGGTCCATTTGCCATTTCAACCACTTTGGGTGAGAAAGATGAATGATTATGGAGCACTATCGATTCATACGATAAGCCCTTTCCTGAAGGTTCCATTTATATACATATGGCCCTAAAAGAGGAGGATACATAAAAAAGAAAAATAAAAGATATTAGTTACAAACTGGCCAGTTTGTATGAAAGTAACAATGAAATAAAAAGAGGTGAAAAAATTAGAAATCTTAAAAAGAAAAATATCGCTCATTTGGTGCAACAATGACATAATTGCACGTTTAAAAAAAAGTTAATTATTTTAAAGATCATTTATAAACTGCTATAATATTTCAAAAGCGAAACTCTCAACAAAATACTTGATATATCTTTTTAATTAAAATGATTTTTATATTTTTTAAATAATAATTCCAGTTTCAGAATCATTTGAAGGTTAAGATCAAGGCCGTCCACTAACATAATAATTCCACTCGACGCATTTTCTACTTTGGGAAATGTTTATAATGATATGATATTAAATTTTTTCTCGGTCCTCTCATATTCGGTTATTTTTAATTAAGAACTCTCTTTGAAGCTAACATTTCATACAGAGTATTAAAAATAAAAACAAAATAGGAAGGCCATTTAATATTAGCTAAAATAGAGAAATAAAAAAAAAAACAAGATATAACAACTATTTGATTATTGTTAAAATAGAGATATATATAAATAAATTTTATATGTAGCAACAATAAGTTAAGAAAAATGTTTTAAAATCTAAAATCTCGTGTAAAGGATACTCGTATAAATAAACTTCGAAAGCAAATTTTTATTAAAATGTATTTATTTGCACTTTATAAATATGTGAGGCCAGTCGTGGCGCAGAGGCACAAAGTGTGACTGTAAATACTACTGGTTGTCGGTTCGATCCCTACTCGAGGAAATGAAATATTTATTTTCATTTCTTCGCTACTGTCGAGGCAAAGCGCGGCGTTTAGTTCTGCCACTCAACACGCAATGCCTCCAGAACTCAGCGGAATGTGGGGAACAGAGTGTCTTAACACTAGGTTCCCTCTGCCTACCCTGCTGTGCGCGGTATACAGCGTGAAGTTAATTTTAATTTATATTATGAATATCATGATGAATGTGTGAAATTAATTAGGGTTCTTCGTTGATATCCGTTCTTTACATTCGTCTATTTCTTTAATTTTTAGCTTCACGTTGTATTCCACACACAGCAGAGTAGGAGAAAATACAAAACATAAATAGTTGTTGGTTTGTTAGCTTCTTCTTCATGGCGTTAATCGCGGCATATATCTGCCAGGGTCTGACTTTTTGCTCATCCTACTCCACTTGGCGCGGTCTTTAACATCATCGGTGGTTAGTCCATTGGGTCTCATGTCCTGCGTCACGACATCCATTCCTTAGGCATCCGGGAGGTCTCACTCCAGGGACATAGCAAAGCACTTCGATCCGACATAGATCCTAGGCAGCCGCGTATTATGGCTATAGCATCTCAAGCGACGCTCTTGAAGCTTATCCGCTCCGTTACGGATCCCAAGACTATGAATGAACGTGTTGCGTATGCGATCAGACCGCGCTACGTCGCACATCCACCTCAGCATCTTCATTTCCCTGATGTGAAGTTGGTTAGCTATTCACCTATAAGCGCAATGGTTGTGGGTTCAATCTCATTAGGGATATTAATGTTATTTTTCCATGATAAGACAGAGTGCAGCGTTGATTTCCGTTACTCAACACGCAATATGTTAGCGATAAAAGAGAGAGAGAGAGAGAGAAAAAAATATGAATATATGTAGGTATATCAGAAGATTTTAACAATTTTGAAAGTTCAATCTAATCTTCCGTATTCTCTACTATATAACAAAATAAAGATCTAAAGAAAGAAAAGAATTTATATTTGACAAAAAACCAAATTTAGCAAGTCTACATTAAGAAAAGTGGAGAAAAAAGTGACTTAAGACTTAACTTTCTCTTAAAATTGATAGTGATTTTAAGTTTTTCTACTCGAAATTAAATACAAGAAAGCCAAAGGCTTCATAGTATGCCTACATATTTTAGTAGGCGGAGTGACAAACTTAAGGAACTCTGTATGTATGAGTTTCACAGTTCCAAAAGGCATTCTAACCTTTACAAACCCTCTTTGAAGGCGAATTTTGGATCTCGTACGTCATTGTGGACCGTAATTTAACACTTTACTTTTGTCCATTTATCTATATGAATATTTTACTTAGATGTACTTGGTATGTGTACATTTTAATTTGTTTTAAATTGTGTTTGGTTTTTTTTGGGGCAGTTGTGGCGCAAGGGCACAAGTGTGTGGCTGTAAACGCGACGGTTGTGAGATCGATTTCCTCTTGGGAAAGTGAAATATTTAATATTTTGGTATACTCGCCCTGGTAACGAGGCGAAGCTCGGTGTTGAGTTCCGCCACTCTTGTAAATGGCGCAGTGCTTTAAGAATCCATCAGCCTTTCAAAGTCCACTGCTGGACATACCAGCAGTGGACTTTGACCTCCCCTAATGCTCACCACTCCGTCCTGTCCTGCGATCTTTGAATCCAGCAGATACCCGTTGTCTTCCTTAGGTCGTCGGTCCACCTGGTAGGAGCCCTCCTACCAGGTGGACCGACGCCTGTACTCCTATCGTTTATCGTTTATTCTTGAAATATGTAATATACCTAAATACGTACTTATAACAATTTTGGCCCAAGTAAGTGATATTATATTTAGTAATATTTTTTACAAAAGAAATATATAAAACAGATAGTTTCTACGAAATTACTAATGAAATAAAAGTAGAATTTGTTTTTATTATTTTTATTCCTATATTAAAATGCTAATTGCTTGAAACAAGATGAAAATATTTCATTAAATTTTGATAACATTACTTGTGACAATACGAGTCTTAAAAATCAGACAGAAAATCGTGGAAAGTAGTGGCATAAAAGTATAATTGGTTCGTTTTTAGCTACTTTGTTAAGAATATGCTTTATTTAATAATGTAAGAAATTCTTGCAATGTTATTTAGACCCATTTCTAGCCGTCTTATTAACACGCGAGTCCCTTAAGCGATGACAATCCAAAGGATTTATATTAATATTTTTTAATTGAACCTGATGTCACTTACTCTTATCACCATCAGAATAGCTTTATTAAATTATCTATAGCCCATGTTCGTTATATGTTCGCCTTTAATTTACATTTTCAATTTTAACTTAAAGCAAGGCGCGGCGTTAAGTTCCGCCATTTAATACGCCGTACCTCCACAGCTCTGCGGAAAGTGGTGAACGGAGTTTCTTAACACTAGGTTCCCTCTGCCTACTCTGCTGTGTGCTGGATACAGCGTGAAGCTGATTTTTTTTTAAATTTTAACTTAGTGCAATCCTTGCAAAGTACAAGGAACTTGTGCACTGTGTGGCAAATTTTAGGTTTCTCCGTCAAAACTATTGGGGTTTTGCACAGGACAGTAATAAATAATCCTTATCTTAAGAAACCTATTGTGTATTTATAATATATTAAAATAACTTTACCGTATAATATTTTGCCTTTGTACATTTTTTCTGTTAGGTTAACTAACGATTATCTTACTTATTATTTTATAAATTAGATAAGAATATCCTAAATAAGAATGAATTACGAAAATATTTTTTTCTAAATTGGAGCTTCTCTGGTAATAAATTGATGTTATATTATCTTGAGCCTTCAAGAATAATGAGATTACTTCGAACAATTACTGACGTTAGTTAGCTATTACTTTTAGATTTTTGAATCTTAAATTGTTTTTAGTCTTTCCGTCTAAAAATTCTAATAGTGAAAGAGAAAAAAAAAACAGTATTTGAAATAGTAAAAGCAGAATGTGGTTTATTTATTTATTCTACTATAACCTAATACAGAGCAGTTATTAAGTTCATATCCCGTTAAGGTATTTATTTCGTAATAAAAAAAATATCTAAATTTTCGTATAGAAAATTGCAATTAAAAATATTTTTTCAATCCAAGCTCATAGCAAACGAAGCTTTAAATTTTCAGCAACGATAATTGAAAGTTCTGAAAACTATAGCGTACATGAGTGAAGATACATGATATTTCATTACGAAAAAACATTGTGATTTGTTTTGATTTCCATTAGAATGTCTAAAGATATTATCTTGGGTCTGAATTTTGCTTTTGAACAGATATGTTCGTGTTTATATTTCAAGGAACGTTTTAGTGGGGAACGGAGTGTCTTAACACTAGGTCCCCTCTGTCTACCCTGCTGTGTGCGGGATATAGCGTGAAGGTGATTTATTTATTTTTTATTTATATTTCAACAAAAATGCCCAAACGTTCTCTCGAACATATTCGACATAAGCACTGCATTGGACATACGATATGCATCTAGCAAGGACAGACTCTGAATGTGTATAATATTAAATTTAATGTTCTCATTTGATCGACCAGGCTCGAGTCCTACAGGTGACGCTCTTGACGCCGACGACTCCCTCTTAAGCAGAGGACCTTTAACCTTCTTCTCTTACCACCCGGTGTTGCTGTAAAAGTACTAGGCTAGCATTAACCTAAGGTTAAAAAACCTGATTAGTGTTAATAAATAAAAAGTTAATTGATCATTTACTGAGCGTAAATGATCAATTAACTTTTTATCGCTACGAAAACCCATTCACTGCATGTTTTCAGTGACAGTAAGCATTTCTTCTATTATTTTATTTTTCTCTATTGGACTACAAATATAAGTTTATAATGATTTTTCTCTAAAACTAAAAAAAAATCGGATTTCTTTCTTTATATGTACTGTAAGTTCTGACCCTGTGCCAAATTTCATAACATAGTTCCACGGGAAGTATCCTATAGGTTTTGATCACGCGGCGACTTTCAAACAAAATGCAGCATAAACAAAGCATAAATGCTCGTATCCTTTGATGGCGTTGATTTAGAAGTTAGAAGCTTGATATTTCCTGTGCTTCAAGGGACCACAGACCTAAATATTTGATAATAATTCCAACCTGAGATATTCACGCGTTCTTAAGATACATGGTCTTGACATACCAGACGAACAACAAAGTGATTCTATAAGGGTTCTGGTCTTACCTTTTGAGCTACGGAACTCTAAAAGTGAATTGGTTTTATACATATAAAATACCTCAATAATTTACGTATTCACTTATATATATACTTGATATGAATTATTATATTATATTTATTTCGGTTTAATTGAAAATAATGCATTCTCAATTAATCTGGTAAGAGCTGTGCTGCTCGCGACAGATGTCGAAGATGAGAGTCGTAGTTTAATTGATAGTGCAGTTTCAATGCACTGTTTTTTTATTATTTTTTTATTTGTATCGTTTTTATTTCATGTCATATGTTTATTTTGTTTGAGTATATTAGACGAAAGTATGGAATGGAGTGTCTTAATACTAGGTTCCCTTTGCTTGTTCCTGCTATATGTGAGTTAGGTAAAAATAAGTAAATGTCTGTATTTATTGCTTAACTATGCTTACCAAAATACATGCACAAGTATCTTACTCATATATTGTTTATGGTCCTTTCTTGAACCATTTAAATAAATTAGGAAGTACTTTTACTTCATTTGTATTTCACATTTATTTATTTCATACTGAATGATATATTTTATAATATCGGTTGCTACAGCGATTTGTCCTATTATAAAGTACTTAGCTTACTTAGCAGAAGTTTAAATATTTTTTTTATTAGAAATAAAAATAACAAACTTATTCAATATCTTTTGTAAGTACGACAATGAATAAAAGCGGTTAACACCTCAATGGTAACGTCTCGTGAATTCTTTTGTTTGGGATTCCGCCTTTAGCTCCTTAGATGTGTAGTAAAGGCTTTTACTTCGCAATTTATGGTAAAACTTGATGGCAGGGCTGGCTAATCGTGCGTGAAGTAGTCAACTTATATAAATAATAATATTAATAGTATTGACGACGTCTTTGTATTCAAGGGGAATCGTGTTTAAATGGGGTTAGTAGCAGTAGGTTTAAATCCCGATAAATGAAAAATTGTATGTAAAAAATAAATATTGTTTAAGTTTAAGCATGGGACCAATAGCTGTAGGTTTAAATCCCGATAAAAGAAAAATTGCATGTAAAAAATAAGTATTCTTTAAGTTTAAGCTGAAGAGTTTGTTTGATTGAAGGTACAAATCTCACGAACTAGTGGTTCGAATTGAAATAATATTTTTGTGTTTGAATAATCTATCTAGGAAGGCTATATTATACGTTAAGTTAATGGTTTTAAAATGAATATTGTATCAGCGGTCAGAGTTATTTGGGTGTGTCACATATAAAACACAAGTCTTATAGCCCAAGATCCCAGGGCCCCCAGATCTACCTTATTTTAGCAAATATGACAATTTTGAGGATTATTAGTCTAATATGTAGGTAAGACAGTCTGCTTAGTCATTAACTTGAAAATAGGGTCCTTTCAGAGGTAGCGTCAAATAAAGGGACATTTCTGTCTTGAAGGATGATTGAGCCATCGGATTTCTGGGTGCTTATTAGGGGTTTTGAAATAATCCATAAATAATATATGTAAAATTAAAGCTTGCTAGTATAACGTAGTTTGCCCCAATTTTAAACAACCTTTAGGACATCTGGAAGGATTAAAAGCCCACGTAAATAGTCTGGTAATAATAAAATTTTAATTTTTTACATTATTCTTAAAAATATATTAAAATACGATTGTTTCAATTTTAACGCAGGTGGCAAGGTACCCCCTATCTTAAGTAGGCGCTATCTCTGAAAGGGCCCCGTTCAAGTTAGTAAGTACCCATACAATCTTAACTACATATTAGACTATTAATCCTCAAAATTTCAGCTTTGCTAAAATGGTATAGGCCTGGCCCTGGGATCGAGATCGATCAATAAAAAGATTTCAGGCACAGTCTTTAAAATAATAATATAATACCTACTTAGTTTTTACATTTCACATTTATTTCTCTCTTTAGAATTATATACAAAACCGTATTAAAGCAATTGAAACTACAGATACGAACATTTTGTAATATGAATATAAATACAAATCTTCCCTTGTGGGTCACATACTTAAAACTATATCGGTTAATGTTAGAAACTTTTCAACTGGCAAATTTCTTCGGCATTAGCCGAAGAAATTTTGCTTATATTTTTTCCATTTTATTCGCAGAACAAGTTAAGCAAGGGGACTTGGTGTTAATTCTTTTTTTCTCTCTGTTCTTCTTAACTTGAATTCGAGACATTGCGGAGCTTATTCTTATCTGAGTGAAATGAAATACAAATAAATTAAATATGATAATTTTTTCGATGACCCACGATGACCACCATATGTTTTTTTTTTCCAGCTTCACGTTGTATCCCGTATATAGCGGGATAAATAGAGGGAGTCTAGTGATAAGACATTTCGTTCCCCACTTGTCATTTTCACTTTCAATTTTCGAGTCATCGCTTGTTTAGTTTCGAAGCTAAACGCCGCGCGTTATGCAGTTACCAGAGCAAATGAAAATAATTTAATTTAGCTAGAACAAAAATAACAACAATATAGATCTAAAAATAATTTTAGCATTTAATCTTTTGAGATGAAGGGTCTAATTTATGCGTACACTTCACCCTAAGTTACGCACTTCATAAACCGCCGACAGACAGTTTCTGTGACATCTCTGGATTTGTCACGTCGTGTCTCAATGAATAAGTAAGTATTTGAATCTCTGCCTAAATATGTTTTCGTTTGTAATTTTTGTTTCATCTTCACGCTGTATCCCGCATGTAGCAAGGTAGGTAGAGGGAACCTAGTGGTAAGACACTCCGCTCGCCACTTTTCGCTGAATTCTATAGGCATTGCGCGTTGAGTAGCAGATCTCAACGTCGTGCTTTGCCTCGACACCAATACGAAGAAATGAAAATGTTTAATATTTAATTTCCTCGACTGGGAATCGAAGTCACAAACTGTCGCATTTACAGTCACGTTTGTGCCTCTGCGCCACGACTGGCCTCTCTAATCGCCTCTGTAGTTTGGAGACTCTCTGTAGCATAGGTACTCAAGCTAAGCAACAAGCTTATAAGAATTTCGACGTAGCTTGAGAAGAACGTATAACTTAGTGGTCAGAGCACTTGTACGGTTTCCAATAAGCGTGCGTTTAAATTCCGTTGTAATTAATTTTTAGTCGTAAAAAAAGTTTTTCCACAAGCTGAATAACCCCTTGAAAATGTTAAAAATGCCTATAATTATAGCGATATAATTTAGGGTGTGGTTGTAGTTACGTGGGTCCGGTTGGAGTTCCACAAAGTTCTTTGTAATTTAGCTTCACGCTGTATCCTGCACATAGCAGGGCAGGCAGAGGGAACCTGGGAACCTAGTCTTAAGACACTGCGTTCCCTTTCCCACGTTCTTGGGAATGCCTAGAAAAATTCTGCGGAAGGTGGGGAACGGAGTGTTTTAAGGTTACTAGGTTCCCTTTGCCTACTCTGCTGTATGCGGAATAAATAAATAAATATGTCAAGAATGTCGTGATAAATTTTACTGCTTGCTATATTCCTATTTCATATTATTATTTTTAATATTTTTTGAAACAACACGTGGGCCGGTATGACAGATATCGAACAACTGAAGCTACTGGACAAATATATATCTTAGAAACTACTTTTTCAAATACTTTTTAGAAAACTTATAAAAATTTTAACGTAGCGGGATTTGAACCCGCGCCTCATCCATTTACTATATACATGTATTTATATTAAACATTTTTTTCTGTTTTTTTTAGCCCACACCCAGCAGAGTAGACAGAGGGAAGCTAATGTTAAAACATTCCGTTTACCATGTTCTGCCGAATTCTGAAGAAGAACGCTTTGTATTTTGAGTGGCAGATCTCAACACCGCACTTTGCCTCGGCACCAGGGCAAAGAAATGAAAATATTAAATATTTAATTGTTCCTCAAGTGGGGATCGAATTCACATTTTGTGCCCAAAGTGTAAACAACTGGCCTCAATATTTTTTTTAAGGTTATAGCATTTTTTATTTTATAGCATCTATTTTTATTTATTTTTACAACACACGAGCTAGCGTAGGAAGTTGAATAATAACGTTGACATTGCTCTCAGCTACATCTCAGTACAAAGGGGCGCTGGGGCTGTCTTGAGTGTGCCAATAAAGCA